>JALIZH010031846.1:0-35782 GCA_030522465.1 Rhipicephalus appendiculatus
GAAGAATTATGCCTCAGGCTTTTGTAATGGGTTGGAGCATTGAACGATCCACTCGTTACGCAATTCGCATTGTGTGACGCCTGGTTCTTACTTTACTGCTCTAAAACGCTTTACAACACACGTTAACGCGATTCCTTACCCGACATGAAGCCTGCATAGAGTCAGTTTGCACCGGAGTTTTTGCGTTTAAGTATCCCAAGACCGGGTTGATTGGCGAAACATGGGAGAGGCCTTTGCCCTGCAGTGGGCGTAGACAGGCTGATGATGATGATGATGATGATGATGATGATCCCAAGTCTTTATACTATGCAGGCTTCAAAAAACTTCCCCATCTCCCGCTAAAGGGAACCATGCGTGGATGCGAAGCAGTGGAGAGGTGGTTAGCTTGAGCGGCAGAAACGTCGCCGCTCCCGTTTCGCGGTAGCGACCCGGGCGCTCATCGTGGCACTGCACAGCAGAGAAAATGAGGGCGCGCGCGCTCCGTCACTTTCATACCGCGGCGCGCCCAGCGGAGTATGCAGCTGGCGCACAACCTGTCGTGCGCGCCGCTCCGTAGAGTAGAGAATTCCTAGAGGAGAAAAAAGGGCGGCCGTAGGAGAGGAGAGAGAGGGGGAGTGGAGGTGCATGTGCTGTGGCGGTGTGGGACGCGGGCGTCGCACCGTAGAGTAGAGGATTCCTAAAGGAAAGAAAGGGGGAGCGTAGGGGAGAAGAGAGAGGGGGAGGGAGCGTGCATACACTGTGGGTGTGTGGGACGCGGGAAGGAGGGCCTGACAAAGCCCCCGCAAACACATGCAAGCTAGGTCAAGGAATGAAGCCAACGTGGGCGACAGACGACACCGGTAGTGCGTGTTATTTTTTGCTTGCACCCACCACCTGCCTAGCCATTCCTAAGCTCTGGTGATTTTTAGATACGAATCATCTGATGCTCGGGGCTGTGTCCGTCCCTCGCGCGTCCCGCGTCCGCCGTCCCGCATCCGGTCACTTTCATGAAGTAGGGAAGCAGCCACTATGCGAACCAACACGCTGTAGTACAATAAGGCTGTCAACCACAATCACAGTCATTAGAGTCATGGCAGAGAGCACAGAGTGGCTGCTTAGCAATGGCTAGGCAGGTGGTGGATGCAAGCAAAGAATAACGCACTTTAGCGGTGGTGTCTGTCGCCCACGTTGACTCCATTCCTTGATCTTGCTTGTATGTGCTTGCGGGGGGCTTTGTCCGTCCCTCCTTCTCACGTCCCGCGTCCCACAGCCCCTCTCTCTCCTCTCCTACGCTCTCGCCATTTCTCTCCTCTAGGAATCCTCTACTCTACGGAGCAGCGCCCGCGTCCCGTTGACTCCATTACTTGATCTTGCTTGCATGTGCTTGCGAGGGCTTTGTCGGTCTTTCCGTCTCACCCCCCTCTCTCTCCTCTCCTACGCTCCCCACCTTTCTCTCATCTAGGTATCCTCAACTTTACGGAGCGGCGCCCGCGTCCCGTTGACTTCATTCCTTAATCTTGCATGCATGTGCTTGCGGGGGGCTTTGTCCGTCCCTCCCCGCGTCTCACACCCCCTATCTCTCCTCTGCTTCCACTCCCCCCCTTTCTCTCCTCTAGGAATGGTGTACTATACGGAGACGCGCGCACGACAGGTGGTGCGACAGCTGCATACCCCCCGGGGGGGCCACGGTAGTTCCGCGGTGTGAAAATGACTGAGCGCGCGCGCCCCATTCTCTCTCCTGTGCAGAGGCGCGATGAGCGCGCGGACCGCTGCCGCGAAACGGCAGAGGCGATGTTTCTCCCGCTCAAGCCAGCCATGTCCCCGCTGCTTCGCATCCATATATGGTTCCCTTTAGAGGAAGATGGGGAAGTTTTAGTTGCGAAGCATCTTATGTTCGGGGCTCTGTCCGTCCCGCGTCCCCCGTCCCGTGTCCGGCCACTTTCATGAAGTAGGGAAGCACCCATTATGGGAACCAGAACACTGTAGTAATATGAAGGCCGTCAACCCTAACAAAGTCATCATAGTCATGGCCGAGAGCACAGAGAGGCTGCTTAGCAATGGCTAGGCAGGTGGTGTCTGTCGCCCAGGTTGACCGAGAGCACAGAGAGGCTGCTTAGCAATGGCTAGTCAGGTGGTGTCTGTCGCCCAGGTTGACCCCATTCCTTAATCTTGCTTGCATGTGTTTGGAGGGGGGCTTAGTCCGTCCCTCCTTCTCGCGTCCCACACCACCACAGCGCATGCGCGTCCCCCTCCCCCCTCTCTCTCCTACGCTCACCCCCTTTCTCTCCTCTAGGAATCCTCTACTTTACGGAGCGGCTCCCGCGTCCCACAACCCCCACAGCGCATGCACGTCCCCTCCCCCTCTGTCTCCTCTCCCACGGGCCCCCCCCCGTCCTTTGCTCTAGGAATCCTCTACGGAGCGGCGCGCACGATAGGTGGTGTGACAGCTGCATACTCCGCTGGGGGCGCGGGGGGTAGGTCCGCGGTATGAAAATG
This sequence comes from Rhipicephalus appendiculatus, assembly GCA_030522465.1. NCBI lineage: Eukaryota > Metazoa > Arthropoda > Arachnida > Ixodida > Ixodidae > Rhipicephalus > Rhipicephalus appendiculatus. The sequence goes on from JALIZH010031846.1 coordinate 2,476, forward strand.
ACGGAGCGCGCGCGCCTCACTCTCTCCTGTGCAGCGCCGCGATGAGCGCCCGGACCACTGCCGTGAAATGAGAGCGGCGACGTTCCTCCCCGCTCAAACTAATTATCTCCCCGCTGCTTCGCATCCACACATGGTTCCCTTTTAGATGCGAAGCATCTTATGCTCGGGGCTCTGTCCGTCCCTCCCGCGTCCCGCGTCCGGCCACTTTCATAAAGTAGGGAAGCACCCATTATGCGAACCGGAACACTGTAGTAATATGAAGGCCGTCAACCCTACCACAGTCATCCGAGTCATGGCCGAGAGCACAGACAGCCTGCTTAGCTATGGCTAGGCAGGTGCTGTCTGTCGCCCAGGTTGACCCCATTCCTTGAGTCGTGGCCGAGAGCACAGAGAGGCAGCCTAGCAATGGCTAGGCATGTGGTGTCTGTCGCCCAGGTTGACCCCATTCCTTGATCTTGCATGCATGTGTTTGGAGGGGGCATAGTCCGCCCCTCCTTCCCGCGTCCCACAGCGCATGCGCGTTCCCTCCCCCCTCTCTCCTACGCTCACCCCCCCTTTCTCTCCTGTAGAAATCCTCTACTCTACGGAGCGGCCCCCGCGTCCCACACCCCCCCCACAGCGCATGCGCGTCCCACTCCCCCTTTCCTCTCCTACGCTCACCCCCTTTCTCTACTCCAGGAATCATCTACTCTACGGAGAGGCTCCGGCGTCCCACATCCCCACAGCGCATGCACGTCCCCTCTCTCTCCTCTCCTACGGTCTCCCCCGCACTTTCCTCTAGGAATCCTGTACGGAGCGGCGCGCACGACAGTTGGTGCGACAGCTGCATACTCCGCTGGGGGGCGCCACGGTAGTTCCGCGGTATAAAAATGACGGAGCGCGTGCTCCTCATTCTCTCTCCTGTGCAGCACCGCAATGAGCGCCCGGGCCGCTGCCACGAATCGGGAGTGGATGCGAAGGAGCGGGAGGAACGTCGCCGCTTTCATTTCACGGCAGCGGTCCGGGCGCTCATCGCGGCGCTGCACAGGAGAGAGAATGAGGCGCGCGCGCTCCGTCATTTCCATACCGCGGAACTACCGTGGGGCCCCCAGCGGAGTATGCAGCTGTCACACCACCTGTCGTGCGCGCCGCTCCATAGAGGATTCCTAGAGGAGAGGACGGGGGGGACCGTAGGAGAGGATTCCTAGAGGAGAGAGGACGCGCATGCGCTGCAGGAGGCGGGCGGCGCTCCGTAGAGTAGATGATTCCTAGAGTAGAGAAAGGGGGTGAGCGTAGGAGAGGGGACGCGCATGCGCTGTGGTGGTGTGGGAGGCGGGAAGGCGGGACGGACTAAGCCCCCTCCAAACACATGCAAGGAAGATTATGGAATGTGGTCAACCTGGGCGAGAGACACTGCCTAGCCATTGCTAAGCAGCCTCTCTGTGCTCTCGTCCATGACTCTGATGACTGTAGTAGTGGTTGACGGCCTTCATATTACTACAGTGTTCTGTTTCGCATAATGGGTGCTTCCCTACTTCATGAATGTGGCCGGACGCGGGACGCGGGACGGGGGACGCGGGACGGACATAGCCCCGAGCATAAGATGCTTCGCATCTAAATGTTCCAGGAATGGATGAGGTTTGAACCCGGGCCCTCTGCGTTGCATTCGAGCATTCTACCACAGAGCTACGCTGGTGCTTGAGCCTCCTTCGCAAGAACACGCTATACACGTGTCATGTCCGGCGAGGAACCGTGTTAACATGTATAATATAGCGTCGTTGAAGGGCTAATAACAACCAGGCGTCGCACAATGCGAACTGCGCAGCGAGTGATGAGTTGAATGCTTCCAACCCACTACAATAGACTCAGCCGTAATTCTTCATCGTAATCAGCCAGAGCGCAAAGTGCACGTAATGTTTTACATATGTGTTTCGGGTACCTCGCTTATCCGGAGAATAACGAATAATGGCATAGTGGGTGCTTCCCTACTTCATGACAGTTACTGTGGTTTATGACGTAGTGGGTACCTTGCATATGTACAGGGGGAGTCAAAAGTTCCAAGGCCACGCTGCCATAGTAATACATGGGATAGTGGACTGAGGACTTTTGACCAGCCCTGTACTTATTTTAGTTGCCCCAATGGTCTCTATAACGTGCTCTGGAAAGGACGCTCCTCCAGCTTTCATTGTGACTGTGCTTCATGTGTAATTGTATTAATTGCGCCAAGAGAGAATACGATGGGCTCTGCAAAGGACGCTGTTCCAGCTTTCGCTGCGACTGTGCTGCGTATTCTGTGCAGGCCTGCAGATTTTTTTTTTTTTTGCGGATTTTTATGACGGTAACATCAACCATGCTTTTTTCAAATGGCACAGAAGAACTGTCATCAAGCGTTTGGTTGCGTGCGGGCTCTCAGCTCCAAAGCTGCTTGCGCGAATATCTGCACTGTCCCCTTGATGAAGCGCAGCTTTGGTGAAACGATTGAGAATCCGCATGTGTTTAAGCAAGCTGAGAAGAGCTGCCCCCAGTTAGCTACTCGAGAGAATGGGTAGAAGAGCTTGGTCAGCCATGTACTCAGAGATGAACTTCCCAGTCTCTGTGGAAGACACTCACCCTTTGGGAAAATAGCGGCATTGCACGGCCAGCCCTAATAATAGGGCCACAGTTTTTTTTTAATAGTAAGCAATGTATCAGCTGTCGGAAAGCCACAGAAATTAAAACAAAATCAGAGCTGTCCTCGAATTCTCATCCTTTTTTTTCTTTCTAGTTTATGTCATCGAGGCCGATACAGTCTCATACAATGAAGATGCGGTGTACACTCCGCTTGGTAGGCTAGGCGAAACCACATGGCCATACGTTACTTCAAGTAAGTAAATGTTTTTTTCGTCAGCTTCCCTAACATTATGCATGCCGTCTGTTACCGATGTTTATCAAGGTCAAGCACATAAAGGTGCACGTTAATATCAAGCAGTGTGATTAACTTGCTTTGCTCTAGGAAAAAATTTTGCCTAGTTACTGTGAACCGTAGATGTAAACTACGTCAATGCACAATCTGAGTGCGACCAAAATAGTCGAGAATTCTGTTTGAATAAGTTCATTAAACGGTGGTCCTAGTCATTCCTGTCATTTCAAATATTTATAGATATGACACGGCGAAGTCATCCGCTCATCTGAACCGTATTTATTGAGTGCGGAGACTCTTGGCGGTCGGGCATGTCGTCTGCTGTCTCTTCTGATTTCTCTGCTGTCATCTCATGTTGTCGCTTGGCGTCACGCAGGCAAAACCATGTAACGCATAGCTTTGTCATAATTAAGTGTAGTGCCCCATGCGCCCCTTTCCTTCCATATATATATATATATATATATATATATATATATATATATATATATATATATATATATATATATATATATATATATATATATATAGTCAAGGAACGACACAGCGACATAGATACAACGCCTGTTCACTAGGCCGGCTGTTCTATTCTGCCCGTCGTCTTCCTCCCCCCTCGCTTGCCTTGTTAACGCTCGAGCCCTTGGCTGCTCCTTGTCATTACACTCGGCCCCGACTGCGAGCAGAATAGAACAGCCGGCCTAGGCGTTGTATCTATGTTGAACAGGCGTTGTATCTATGTCTCTGTGTCGTTCCTTGACAATGGCGCAGTCTACGAACTACGAACCGTAAGCGCGTCCCCGTGGGTCATCGCTGCTGAGGGCTTTCCTTCTCGCGAACGCCGCTCACGGTACCGTGATCATGGAGCCAGCGACCCTTCTACAGCCGGGAGCACCTATTACACCATTCGAGGACGGCGTCCAGGCCTTCTCGATGGTGCAAGGGCAGGCTTACTCCGGCGTCACCAAGACAGTGCATGGCCTACCGATGCCAGGGAATGCCGTTCACGCTTCCCACTGTGACAACGAGTCGCCCAGTACTCCATCGGCACCTGCGCCGCTTAGGGGGGGGCTGTCCAAGCTCCCTCGGACAGGGATGCCGCCTCAGTGAGTACGCTGGTCCACTCCTACACCTCGGACGTTACCACTGGCTCCGCGTGCGGTTCGCCCGAAAGCGCCGCCGAGCTTTCCCGCACCATCGCGCGACTCCGCGTCGCAGTCAGCGCCTTGACAGCGCCGACGTCCGCGCGGTTTCCTGCGGCCTTGCCAGCGTTGTACTCTATCGATGCCGCGTTGGCCGCACCCGCCTCGCAAGACCATGATGAGGGCTCACCAGAGAGCCGCAGAGAGCTCCGATACACCCTCGCGGCGCTCTCACACCAACTCAGCTGCGTGGCGTCGTCATTCTCCGGAGTTTCGCCTGCCTTATCACCATCACTGGCTGCCTTTGAACTACCGGAGTTCAACGGATTTCAAGACGACGCCGACAACTGGGTGGCGACCATCAACGCTCTTGGAGGTCGCGAGGCATGGACAGACCAACAGAAATGGTGTGTGGCGTGACCGCCTTCGTAATGCTGCCGCGGCGTGGCACAGATATGAAGGCGTGCGGCAGCAGTCCTGGGCGGAGTGGAGCGACAAGCTCATAGCTGTTTTTGGACGGAGTTTCTACCACCTCCCCACGACCACCCAATACACCATGACCGCTACCGAAGATGGAGCTGAGGAGGAGACCCACCTCGAGGCTGCAACTCTGCATTGCAGCTTACCGGCAGCCAGTTTTACAACCTGCCCTGGTACCGATATATCTCAGAGTCCAGGCTCACAACTTCCGGTCTCGGACTGTACGTCGCCATCTCACACCATAGCATTCCGGACAGACGCCGAGCCCACATTCCATTCACGGCGGTCGCCGACGCCAACGTTTCTAGAACCTGTTCAGTTGCCAAACTCTCCGCCTCCGCCATACTCTGAAAGCGGCGCAAAACCGACTTCCGGTCCAGGTGGCGCTACCGCAGCAACAGGCTCTACGTAGCAGACGACGAAGCGCGAGCGAGCGTCGCGCATGCAGCTGCTATCCGCGCAAATATTGAGTTGCTTGAAAACGCAACGACGAGAACGATTAGTTTTTATCTTTAGGCAATCGTGAAGGTTTAACCCATTAGCAAGAATGTTTGAAAGCGCGTTAGATAGTGTTCTGTGTTGCGCGAACTATATATAGCAGGCACCCAGTGCTCGGCGTACGCTGCGGCTTTCATCAACTTCAGCGCGACAAGCATTAGTGTTGCTCATTGTCTAAATCCACTTTTCAATGACAAAGCGAGCAGCTTTCACAATGTTTTTCAGCTAAAGGGCAAGACTTGAAAGGTTCTGGTAGGTCCTGTGAAAATACGTAACTACAGAATTTCATCGGAGCCGCGCGATTTGTGCAGTGGGTTGTGCTCACATCCTTCGCATAACCCATTATAGTTTCTTTTAAATGCCCAAGAAACTTCAGGAAGATTAGGAAACATCGCTTAAAATTGTCATGCAGATCGACTAAGCGGCACAGCGCATTTGCAGAAATCGACCCTCGCAAGCGCATGCCTAAATTATGCATGTGTCACGACACACTTCGATAGCGATCAAACCCAGTCGGCACCGAATTTTTTCTCTGGCTCATCTGCGCAAGTTGCGGAAAGGAGCCATTAGAGCTCGCAAGGTTCAGCTTCGAACAGAGTATGGAGCTGATACTCTAGGTTAATACTTCACAGCAGCTGCTTCTTTCTTCATATAGTAGCGCCTTGCGCATACTCTTACGAAGCCTGGGCACACATTCAGTGCGGCAACACGCGCGAGCAGTTATATCAGGTATGAAAGCGTTGTGATAGTGCGATATCTAAATGTTTTTGCAACATGCCCATGCACACTAGCGCTCACTGACATATCTTCAGCGACGATGACGCATTTTTTCAATGACTAGTGTGCGCTCTTGACCGTTTATAGCTTAAAAGGCCACAAAACTACCGTTTTCATTATACCTGTCAATGCTGCCCCAACTCGCAGACGGCATACGAACACTTTCACTACCACTCAAACGGAGCGCACAGGCTGCCGAAGTGAAGTCTGGGATATTCGCACAGTTTTCACTCGCAGGGTGTTTTAACATGCTTAAAAAACATTTTTCTTTACCGTTCTCCCTCGATCTGAAATCTTGTTTTTTTTTTCGGCTTCGCAAGATACGACGGGGAGGATATAGGAAGAACTTGCAGCACACTTCCCTGCAGAAGACTCCACTTCATTATCGCAAGTGTATTCGACTTTTTTCCCGTCGACAACGTGCCTTTACGTTTTCAAGATGTCCTCCGCACGAGAATGCACACGCAAACTCGCAATTCGTCCGACAGCCTTTCGTCAAGGCGGGGAATAGCGCGACCTTACGCTACACAGAGAGCCGAATCACGTGGAGACCAGTAGTTTCTCGGAAGTCCTATAGCCGCTTGTGCATCCAGACACACAACAAGTGGGCATTGCAGACGAACGAACATCCACGCTACATCGAGCACAACAGCACGCAAAATCTCTACAGTGAGCGTACTACAACACGCGGATACAGCGCAACCGCAGCCAAACACACACTCGATCCGGCGCACGTTGCTGGACTGGCAGAAGCCTGTTGCGACAACAGCGCCACTTCCAGCCACCGCTGGTGGCGGCGCCGCGCAACGCCGCCGAGTTTTCAAACTGAACAGGTTCTGTAAACGTTGGCCGACGCGACCTTCATGCTCGCCAACACGAGAGCGCACGGAGGCGCCGGCCGGCTGTGTGACGGCGTCAGTTTCCTCACAACAAGTTGAAAACGAAGGAGCAACCACCACTCAAGATTCGACCCTCACTTGGATGCCACGTCCCCGGAAATCACGGCAGTCAGTGGCCGAGTGTGCGTACGTTCACCACGCGCTAAGCGCCGCCTCCTTTAAAGAGGCTGCGGGGCGGCCTACCCAAGCTGAAGTCACTGCCATCAAAGACCTGCCGGTGCAGAATGACACGGCATCCGACAAAGAAGGCTCTACTGCACGCGGAACTATTCGACTCAGCAGCTCGAGCACCAGCACGACAGACCGTGCTGCAAGAGCACGAGTTGCCTCACAAGTTACTACCTGAACTCTGCTCGCAGATGGCTACCAAGACACCCCGACGCCCCTTGACACACCGCAAGTAGCGCAGACGTCGCCGCTTAGTGCAGCAGGTGGCGGTGCAGCATTCACGATTTCCGCTGCTGTCTACACAACTGCGACGGCATAACCAAACCGACGATATGCACTCAATGCGACCACTTTGTATGAGTCAGCATCTCCTGCTTGCGCCATCCTTTCCAAGTCACCATCTTAATTCCAAGCGTGGACGAAGACTGCGTCGACCTCCCCGTCACAGCCAGTGTCGTCCTCCAGAATGCACCACTGCTAAGCTGGACAAGGCGAGGCGTACACGACACCGGCATCAGCGGCACAGCCGCTGCGTCCCACACCTGCGACCGCTGCGACACAGCCAGTGTCGGCCACCGGAACCTCCTTTGGCAAACTTCCAGGCGAAGTCCCAGCATTGCCGAGCCCGGCCACTCCGGAATAGCCAATGCCGCCCACCGGAGACGTTGTCGGCAGCCCACCACGCTCGCAGTCGGGGCCGAGTGTAATGACAAGGAGCAGCCAAGGGCTCGAGCGTTAACAAGGCAAGCGAGGGGGAGGAAGACGACGGGCAGAATAAAACAGCCGGCCTAGTGAACAGGCGTTGTATCTATGTCTCTGTGTCGTTCCTTGACAATATATATATATATATATATATATATATATATATATATATATATATATATATATATATATATATATATATATATATATATATATATATATACACGCCTCTAAAAAACTGTTTATTGGTGACGTTTCGATCGGAGACCAATCTTCATCCAGACAAAATTTACCAGGCGCCGATGCGCTTTTATATCATCGCCGTGCCGAGAGAAAGAGAGAGAGAAAAAAATAAAAAAAAATGAGAAGAAGCGTACATACTCATAAGTGGTCACACGACCACGTGCGCGTACTGCTACATACGCATAGCACCTGTATTTCGAAAAAGAAACGGTGCAAAAATAAACGAGTGTCCAAAAAAGAGAGAGTGGTCACACGACCATGTGCGCGTATTTCTACATACTTAGACATGAAGACGTGTTTTCAAAAAAAAAAGAAAGAAAGAAAAAAAAAATGAGAAGAAGCGTACATACTGATAAGTGGTCACACGACCACGTGCGCGTACTGCTACATACGCATAGCACCTGTATTTGGGAAAAAAAAGACAAAGAAAAAAAAAAAATATATATATATATATATATATATATATATATATATATATATATATATATATATATATATATATATATATATATATATATATATATATATATATATATATTGCCACGCGCGTTTCTTTCACTGTATTCGATTTCCGCCCACAAAGACTATCAGCAGTACTCGGCGCAGACCGCGCCTTATTGTTCCAGAAGCTTCTCGCTTGTAGTAGATCGTTCTGTTAAGATTGCACGCAAGACGCTAACACTCAAGATTATTCCAGCGCTTCCGCGACGACTAGTGATAAGGCTAGAATGTTCGACGCGTGCGTTATAAAAGCCGGCGCGCTCCAACGATGTACAGTTGATCGACGGCCGACGCTCCGTTCGCCGCTATCAGTGCCAGTGTTTATTGCTGTAATCTGACTTTCCGTTTACCGGCCACAAGTTCGGCCTAATAAACAGTTTCATCTGGAACATTACCGACTGCTGCTTGGGTCAACGTCACGACCACGTGACATCTGGTGGAGGTGCTGTTCCTTCATGTTCCGGACGCCCCCGTCAAGCCGTGAACCCAGCCCACAGCGCGGAGAAGACACCGAAGCCCCCGTGCAGCAACGAGCTAGCCGCAGGCTGAAAGGCTTGCAGCCAGAGCACGGACTCCTGCCGGAAAACACCAGGCAAACCAAGACTACGACCTCAACCGCAGCGACGATGACAGCCCCTGTGCAGCCTGCGCCCATCCTGCTCCGGCAGCCGAAGGAGCCGCCAACTTTCCGCTGTTCATCACACGAGGACCCGGAGACCTGGCTTGAAAAATACGACCGTGTCGCCGCTTTTAACAACTGGAGCAATGAAGACAAGCTACGGCATGTGTACTTCGCCTTGGAAGACGCGGCTAGGACATGGTTTGAAAACCAAGAGCGCATCCTGACAACATGGGACGTTTTTCGTACCAGGTTCCTGGTCACATTCACGAGCGTCGTCCGCAAGGAGAGGGCCGAGGCTACGCTCGAAACCCGCATCCAGTTTCCGAACGAGAACGTCACATTATTCACGGAAGAAATGACCAAACTCTTCCGCCACGCAGATCCAGCCATGCCCGAAGAAAAGAAAGTTCGCTTCCTCATGCGAGGAGTGAAACAGGAGCTGTTTGCAGGACTGATGCGGAATCCACCAAACAGCGTCGAAGAATTCGTCTCGGAAGCGACGACGATTGAGAAGACGCTAGAAATGCGCACCCGACAGTACAATCGTCGCCTGACTCCAGACAGCGCAGCTGTTCAAGCCCTCGGCTCTGAAGATCTGCGCGAAACCATCCGCGCCATCGTGCGAGAGGAGCTCCGGAAGCTCTCTTTTCCACAGCCAGAGGTGACGTCGATTGCTGAGGTAGTACGCGAGGAGATCCAGCAGTCACTTGGCGTTGCTCAGCCAGTACAGCCGCAGCCACAGGCTATCAGCTACGCTGCTGCGGCCCGCCGTCCCCGCTCCTCCGCCGCGCCCACGTCAAGACGCCACTCCGCCGCAGTTCCGCCGCCAGACACCTCCGCCGCCACCATCGACGTCATACAGCCCGCCAGCCGGCCAGCGATACACGCCGAGGAAGACCGACGTTTGGCGCGCCCCCCGACCACCGCCCACTCTGCTACCATTGCGGAGAAGCTGGTCACACATACCGCCGCTGCCAGTACCGACAGATGGGCCTACGCGGTTTCGCCGTCGACGCGCCTCGTCCACAGCGGGGTGAACGACCGCAAGACATCGCAGACTACCTCGCAGGAGCTCAGTGGACGCCCCGACGACCTTCCCGCTCACCGTCGCCCGGCCGCTACATGTCACCGCACCGCCGGCAGTACACTGGCCCTAACCGGGGCCGGTCACCTAGCCCTTACCCGGAAAACTAAGGGCAGCAACCGATGGAGGTGCGGTTGCTGTACGTCGAACTACCGAAGATCCTCCGCCGACGCCGACGACGACGACGCGACGAAACCTGCTGAACACGACGCGAAGCAGACAGAGCACTGCCGACGAAACCTCGCGGACCGAGCTAGACCTGACGACTCAACATGATGGAAGCAGCGCAACAAATCGACGCAGCCGTGATCCGACGCCGCGAGCTAACCGCAACGCAAGGCGACGGACTAGCGACCTCGACGTTCTCATCGACGGTCACAACGTCACCGCTCTCGTCGACACTGGTGCCGACTATTCCGTCGTCAGTGGGCCATTCGCCGCCAAGTTGAAGAAAGTAAAGACCGCTTGGAGTGGACCCGAAATTCGGACAGCTGGAGGCCACCTGATAACGCCGATTGGAGTCTGCACGGCGAGAGTCACCGTCAATAACCGGACTTATCCTGCGAGCTTTGTAATCCTACAAAACTGCTCCAGGGATGTGATACTTGGAATGGACTTCCTAAGTGACCACGGCGCCGTCATCGACCTAAGGTCTGAGTCGATAACACTAACCTCGGACAAAGCGCTGCCGCCCGTCGCGACGCCAGCAAATCATGCATTGAATGTGATGGAAGAGCAAGTGACCGTTCCGCCGCTCTCCAGCGTCATTATTTCCGTCGGCACCGAAAACCCTGCGAACCTTGAAGGCGTCATCGAGGGCGATCAGCACCTACTCCTGAACCGTCAAATTTGCGTCGCAAGAGGTATAGCCGAGCTGCGTGACGGTAAAGCAAAGGTACTGCTGACAAACTTCAGCCACGAATATAGGCACCTTAACATTGGTACGACGGTCGCCTACATCGAGAAGTTCGTGGACGCCAGCAATGCTTTCGCCCTATCCGATGCTACCGAACCTCCTTCGACGAATCGAGGTCCCGAAATAGATTTCGACGTCAACCTGAGTCTCCCGAAGCACAAGCAAGACCAGCTCAAAAGTCTGCTCTTGCAATTCAAGGACTGCTTCTCGTCGTCGTCAAGAATTCGACAGACCCCAATCGCGAAACACCGCATCATAACAGAGGAAAATGCGAGACCACTCCGCCAGAGCCCGTACCGAGTTTCAACGCGAGAACGCGAGGCCGTAAAGCAACAAGTCGACGAAATGCTACGCGACGACATCATCGAGCCTTCCAAGAGTCCTTGGGCGTCACCCGTGGTGTTAGTGAAGAAGAAGGACGGAACCCTGCGTTTCTGCGTCGATTATCGCCGCCTGAACAAGATCACGAAGAAGGACGTGTATCCTCTCCCACGTATAGACGACGCCCTGGATCGACTCCACAGCGCGCAGTACTTTTCGTCGATGGACCTCAAGACCGGCTATTGGCAAATAGAGGTCGACGAGAGAGACCGAGAGAAGACTGCCTTTATCACACCAGACGGCCTCTTCGAGTTCAAGGTCATGCCCTTCGGTCTTTGCTCGGCACCTGCGACGTTCCAACGTGTTATGGACACTGTACTCGCCGGCTTGAAGTGGCAGACCTGCCTTGTGTACTTGGACGACGTCGTTGTATTTTCATCAAACTTCGACGAACATCTCCGGCGCCTTCAGGCTGTACTTCAAGCAATCAAGGCCTCCGGACTCACCCTGAAGCCAGAAAAGTGCCGCTTCGCATACGAGGAACTTCTGTTCTTGGGTCACGTCATCAGCAAGTCTGGAGTTCGCCCCGACCCACGGAAAACAGCTGCCATCGCTGCCTTCCCGCCGCCCACCGACAAGAAAGCCGTACGCCGATTTCTCGGCTTGTGCGCCTATTATCGACGCTTCGTCAAGGGATTTTCGCGCATCGCCGAGCCACTAACTCAGCTCACGAAAAACGACGTGGAATTCAAGTGGGAAACGCCGCAGGAGGAAGCATTTCAGGAACTAAAGCGACGCCTGCAAACGTCTCCGTTACTTGCGCATTTCGACGAATACGCCGAAACAGAAGTACACACCGACGCGAGCAGCGTAGGACTCGGCGCCGTCCTTGTGCAGAGGACGGACGGACTGGAAAGGGTTATCAGTTATGCTAGCCGGTCGCTATCAAAGGCAGAGGCCAACTACTCCACAACAGAAAAGGAGTGCCTTGCCATCATCTGGGCTACATCAAAGTTTCGCCCCTACCTTTACGGCAGGCCCTTCAAAGTTGTGAGTGACCACCACGCCTTGTGTTGGCTAGCTAACTTGAAAGACCCTTCTGGTCGCCTCGCACGGTGGAGCCTGAGGCTTCAAGAATTCGACATCACCGTCGTTTACAAGTCCGGAAGAAAACACTCTGACGCCGACTGCCTGTCTCGTGCCCCCGTCGACCCACCGCCGCTGGACGACCAGGATGATGACGGCTTCCTGGGAACCATAAGTGCCGACGACTTCGCCGAGCGACAGCGCGCCGATCCGGAACTCAAGGGCCTTATGGAATACCTCGAGGGCAAAGCCACTGTGGCTCCAAAGGTATTCAGACGAGGACTGGAGTCGTTTTTCATGCGCAACGGCGTTCTTCTAAAGAAAAACTTCTCGCCACTTCGGGCCGACTCCCTCCTCGTAGTACCTTCGGCATTACGTCCAGAAGTTCTGCATGCTTTGCATGACGACCCGACGGCTGGACACCTTGGATTTTCCCGTACGCTGGCAAGGATACAAGAAAAGTACTACTGGCCTCGCCTCACTGCCGACGTCACCCACTACGTGAGGACTTGTCGAGATTGTCAGCGACGGAAGACACCACCGACTAGGCCAGCCGGACTTCTGCAGCCCATCGAGCCACCTCGCCGGCCGTTCCAGCAAATCGGCATGGACTTACCGGGGCCGTTTCCGACGTCGAATTCCGGAAACAAATGAATCGTCGTAGCTACTGACTACCTCACCCGCTACGCCGAGACAAGGGCCCTCCCCAAGGGCAGTGCCGCCGAGGTAGCAAAGTTCTTCGTCGAGAACGTCGTACTGCGTCATGGCGCCCCAGAGGTCCTCATTACCGACAGAGGTACGGCCTTTACTGCGGACCTAACTCAGGCGATCCTGAGGTACAGCCAAACAAGTCACCGCCGGACCACCGCCTACCACCCACAGACCAACGGCCTGACCGAGCGTCTAAATAAGACCATCACCGACATGCTGGCCATGTACGTCGACGTCGAACACAAGACGTGGGACGCCATCCTTCCGTACGTGACCTTCGCATACAACACGGCCGTGCAAGAAACGACACAGATGACGCCATACACGTTGGTCTACGGACGGAGCCCGGCAACGACGCTCGACGCCATGTTACCAAACGTGACCGACGAGGAAAACATCGACGTAACCGCCTACCTACAGCGCGCCGAAGAAGCACGACAGCTCGCCCGCCTGCGGATCAAAAATCAGCAGACGACTGACAGCCGCCGCTACAACCTTCGACGACGGTACGTGGAATACCAGCCCGGCGACCGCGTTTGGGTGTGGACGCCGATACGACGACGTGGACTCAGTGAAAAACTTCTGCGACGATACTTCGGACCGTATAGGGTGCTTCGACGTCTCGGCACACTCGATTACGAGGTTGTCCCCGACGGCATTTCGAACTCTCAACGGCGCCGTGCGCGACCTGAAGTCGTCCATGTCGTGCGCCTCAAGCCGTTTTACGCGCGGTAGTGAACCTGAGGACTGTACTTCTTTTTTCTTTCATTGGACATTCTTGCTTGAGCGTGTTGTTTATTGAACTTTCTTGATTTATTGTCGTTATTTATTGTTGCATGTATTTTACCATGTGTTCTGTTCTAAGCATCGGGACGATGCCTTTTTAGAGGGGGGCATTGCCACGCGCGTTTCTTTCACTGTATTCGATTTCCGCCCACAAAGACTATCAGCAGTACTCGGCGCAGACCGCGCCTTATTGTTCCAGAAGCTTCTCGCTTGTAGTAGATCGTTCTGTTAAGATTGCACGCAAGACGCTAACACTCAAGATTATTCCAGCGCTTCCGCGACGACTAGTGATAAGGCTAGAATGTTCGACGCGTGCGTTATAAAAGCCGGCGCGCTCCAACGATGTACAGTTGATCGACGGCCGACGCTCCGTTCGCCGCTATCAGTGCCAGTGTTTATTGCTGTAATCTGACTTTCCGTTTACCGGCCACAAGTTTGGCCTAATAAACAGTTTCATCTGGAACATTACCGACTGCTGCTTGGGTCAACGTCACGACCACGTGACAATATATATATATATATATATATATATATATATATATATATTGTCACGTGGTCGTGACGTCGACGAAGGCAGCAGGCGACGTGGTCAAAATGAAAACTGTTTATTAGGCCGAACTTGTGGCCGGTAAACGGAAAGTAAGATCACAGCAATACACGCTGGCACTGATAGCGGCGAACAGAGCGTCGGCCGTCGATCGACTGGCAAGCGGTGAAGCGCGTCGGCATTTATACGTGCGTCATAGAATATTCCAGTCTTATCACTCGTTGTCGCACAAGCTCTGGAATAAGCTCGAGTGTTCGCGCCTTGCGCGCAATCTTAACAAAACGATCTACAGTAATCGCGAAGCTTCTAGAACAGTCAGGCGCGGTTTGCGCTGAGCATTGCTGACAGACTTTGAGGGCGAAGAACCGAATAGAGCAAAGTGAAAATAAGAAACGCGCGTGGCAATGCCCCCCCTCTGAAAAAGCATCGTCCCGATGCTTAAAACAGAACATGGAAAAAAAAATGCATGCAACAATAAGTCACAACAACAAAGAAAGAAAGTACAACAATAAAGCAATAGGTGAAGTCCTCATTTCCGCTAACGCGCGTAATACGGCTTGAGGCGCACGACATGGACGACTTCAGGTCGCGCACGACGCCGTTGGGAGTTAGTAATGCCGTCCGGAACGACCTCGTAGTCCAGAGCACCGAGACGTCGAAGCACCTTGTATGGCCCGAAGTATCGCCGAAGAAGTTTTTCACTGAGTCCGCGTCGGCGTATCGGCGTCCACACCCAAACGCGGTCGCCGGGCTGGTATTCCACAAAGCGTCGTCGAAGATTGTAACGGCGGCTGTCGGTTGTCTGCTGATTCTTGATGCGCTGGCGGGCGAGTTGTCGGGCTTCTTCGGCGCGCTGTAGGTAGACGGTGACGTCGAGGTTTTCTTCATCTGCGACGTTGGGCAGCATGGCGTCGAGCGTCGTTGCCGGGTTCCTTCCGTAGACCAACTTGTATGGCGTCATCTGTGTCGTCTCCTGCGCGGCCGTGTTGTATGCGAAGGTCACGTACGGAAGGATGGCGTCCCACGTCTTGTGTTCGACGTCGACGTACATGGCCAGCATGTCGGCGATAGTCTTATTTAGACGCTCGGTCAGGCCATTGGTCTGTGGGTGGTACGCGGTGGTCCGGCGGTGGCTTGTGTGGCTGTATCCCAAGATCGCCTGGGTTAGGTCAGCCGTAAACGCCGTACCTCTGTCGGTGATGAGAACCTCTGGGGGCGCCGTGTCGAAGGACGATGTTCTCAACGAAGAACTTGGCTACCTCGGCGGCACTGCCCTTGGGCAGGGCTTTTGTTTCGGCGTAGCGGGTGAGGTAGTCGGTAGCTACGACGATCCATTTATTTCCGCAAGTCGACGTTGGGAACGGCCCCAGGAGGTCCATGCCGATCTGCTGGAACGGTCGCAGAGGAGGCTCGATCGGGTGAAGGAAGCCTGCTGGTCTTGCTGGCGGAGTCTTCCGTCGCTGACAGTCTCGGCACGTCCTTACGTAGTGGGCGACGTCGGCGGCAAGGCGCGGCCAGTAGTACTTTTCTTGTACTCTTGCGAGCGTGCGGGAAAGTCCGAGGTGTCCAGCCATCGGGTCGTCGTGTAGTGCCTGGAGGACTTCTGGCCGCAATGCTGAAGGCACTATGAGAAGGGAGTTGGCTCGAAGGGGCGAGAAATTCTTCTTTATGAGAATGCCGTTTCGTAATACAAACGACGTGAGTCCTCGCTTGAATGCCTTCGGAACTATGGCGGTCTTGCCTTCGAGGTACTCCATAAGGCCCTTGAGTTCCGGGTCGGCTCGCTGTCGTTCGGCGAAGTCGTCGGCGCTTATGGTTCCCAAGAAGTCGTCCTCCTGGTCATCTTGCGGCGGCGGTTCGACGGGGGCGCGAGATAAGCAGTCGGCGTCAGAGTGTTTTCGTCCGGACTTGTAAACGACGGTAACGTCGAATTCTTGAAGTCTCAGACTCCATCTTGCGAGACGACCTGAAGGGTCCTTCAGGTTAGCTAGCCAACACAAGGCGTGGTGGTCGCTCACAACTTTGAAGGGCCTTCCGTAAAGGTAAGGGCGAAACTTTGACGTAGCCCAGATGATGGCGAGGCACTCCTTTTCAGTTGTTGAATAGTTGGACTCTGCCTTGGATAGCGACCGGCTAGCATAACTGATAACCCTTTCCAGTCCATCCGTCCTCTGCACAAGGACGGCGCCGAGTCCCACACTGCTTGCGTCGGTGTGCACTTCTGTTTCCGGCGCGATCGTCAAAATGCGCAAGTAACGGAGGCGTTTGCAGGCGTTGTTTTAGGTCTTGAAATGCTTCCTCCTGCGGCGTTTCCCATTTGAACTCGACGTCGCCCCTCGTAAGGTTAGTGAGTGGTTCGGCGATGCGGGCAAAGTTTTTGACGAACCGCCTGTAGTAGGCGCACAGGCCTAGAAATCGACGCACGGCCTTCTTGTTGGCGGGTGGCGGGAATGTAGCGATGGCGGCTGTCTTCTGAGGGTCAGGGCGTACTCCGGACTTGCTTATCACGTGGCCCAAGAACAAGAGTTCCTCGTAGGCGAAGCGGCACTTTTGTGACTTCAGGGTAAGTCCGGAGGTCTTGATTGCTTGAAGTACAGCCTCAAGGCGCCGCAGGTGTTCGTCGAAGTTTGAAGAAAACACAACGACGTCGTCCAAGTACACAAGACAAGTCTGCCACTTCAAGCCGGCCAGTACGGTATCCATAACGCGTTGGAAGGTCGCGGGCGCCGAGCAAAGACCAAAAGGCATGACCTTGAACTCGAACAGGCCGTCTGGAGTTATGAAAGCAGTCTTTTCTCGGTCTCTCTCGTCGACTTCGATTTGCCAGTAGCCTGTCTTGAGGTCCATCGACGAAAAGTACTTTGCGTTGTGGAGTCGATCCAGGGCGTCGTCTATCCGTGGGAGGGGGGTACACGTCCTTCTTAGTGATCTTGTTCAGGCGACGATAGTCGACGCAGAAACGTAGCGTGCCGTCCTTCTTCTTCACCAAAACCACGGGAGACGCCCAGGGACTCTTGGACGGCTGGATTATGTCGTCGCGTAGCATTTCGTCGACTTGCTTCTTCACGGCCTCGCGTTCGCGCGTCGATACTCGGTACGGGCTCTGTCGAACTGGTCGAGCACTTTCTTCTGTAATGATCCGATGTTTCGCGACTGGGGTCTGTCGAATTCTTGACGACGCCGAGAAGCAGTCCTTGAATCGCAGGAGCAGGGCCTTTAGCTGGTCTTGCTTGACCTTCGGGAGGTTCGGGTTGACGTCGAAATCTGGTTTGGGACCTCGATTCGTCGAAGCAGGTTCGGTAGCATCGGAGAGGGCGAAAGCATGGCTGGTGTCCACGAATTTCTCGATGTGGGCGACCGTCGTGCCAATGTTAAGGTGCCTATATTCGTGGCTGAAGTTTGTCAGCAGTACCTTTGCTTTGCCATCGCGCAACTCGGCGATGCCTCTTGCGACGCAAATGTGATGGTTCACAAGCAGGCGCTGATCGCCCTCGATGACGCCTTCAATGTCAGCGGGTATTTCGGTGCCGACGGAAATGACGACGCTGGAGAGGGGCGGAACGGTGACCTGCTCTTCAATTACATTCAAGGCATGATTCTCCGGCGTCGTGTGGGGCGGCAACGCTTCGTCTGAAGTCAGTGTTATCGACTCAGACCTCAGGTCGATCACGGCGCCGTGTTGACTTAGGAAGTCCATCCCCAGTATCACATCCCTGGAGCAGTGCTGCAGAATTAGAAAGCTGGCGGGATAAGTCCGGTTATTGATGGTGACTCTTGCTGTGCAAACACCGGCCGGCGTTATTAGATGACCCCCAGCGGTCCGGATTTCAGGGCCTTGCCAAGCAGTCTTCACTTTCTTCAACTTCGTCGCAAAAGGTCCACTGACGACGGAATAGTCGGCTCCAGTGTCGACGAGAGCGGTGACGTTGTGGCCGTCGAATATTACGTCGAGGTCGCTGGTTCGTCGTCGTGCGTTACGGTTGGGTCGCGGCGTCGGATCACGGCTGCGGCGGTTTGCTCCGCTGCTTCCACGTGGCGTCGTCAGGTCTTCTTCCGGCCGCGAAGTTTCGACTTCAGGGCTCTCTCTTGCTTTGTTCTTCAGGTATCGTCGCGGCGTCGTTGTCGGCGTCGGCGGAGGGTCTTCGGTAGTTCGTCGTACAGCAACCGCACCTCCATCGGTTGCTGCCCTTAGTTTTCCGGATATGGGCTCACGGAACGGCCCCGGTTGAGGCTGCTGTACTGCTGTCGTCGGTTAGGGGGACCGGTAGGGTCCAGGCGATGGCGAACGCGATGAACGTCGAGGTGCCCGCTCGGTGGTGGTCAAGTAGTCGGCGATGTCGCGTGGGCGCTCGTCGTGCTGTGGGGGCGGTGCGTTGACGGCGAAGCCGCGTAGGCCCATCTGGCGGTACTGGCAGCGGCGGTAGGTATGTCCAGCTTCCCCGCAGTGGTAGCAGAGCGGGCGGTTGTCAGGGGCTCGCCAGATGTCGGTTTTTCTTGGGGAGTAGTGCTCGCTGGCAGGTGAGCGGTATGGCGTCGGTCGTGGGGACGGCGGTGTCTGGCGGCGGAAATGGGGTGGTGCGGCCTCCTGACGTGGACGTGGAGGCGGAGCGGAGCGTCGGGCGGCAGCAGCGTAGCTCATGGCTTGCGGCTGTGGCGGTTGGGGGGTGCAGATCGACTGCTGGATCTCTTCGCGAACGATGTCGGCGATCGAGTCCACTTGCGGCATTGATGAGGGTAACAGCTTGCGCAGTTCCTCCCGCACGATCGCTCGTATCGTTTCGCGCAGGTCGTCGGAGCCGAGAGCATGAACTCCTGGGCTGTCTTGCATCGTTCGGCGATCGTACTGGCGGGTTCGCATTTCCAGCGTCTTCTCGATCGCTGTTGCTTCCGACAAGAATTCCTGGACGGTCTTTGGTGGGTTCCGCATCATCCCGGCGAAGAGTTCTTGCTTGACTCCACGCATGAGAAAACGGACTTTCTTTTCCTCGGGCATGTCGGGGTCAGCGTGTCGGAAGAGTCGCGTCAATTCTTCAGCGAAGATGGCCACTCTTTCGTTCGGGGAGTTGCACCCTCGTCTCCAGCAACGTCGCGGCTCTTTCCTTGCGGGCGATGCTCCTGAACGTGTCCAGGAATGTGCCGCGGAAAAGATCCCAGGTTTGAAGCGCAGACTCCCGATTCTCGAACCAGGTCCTTGCCGCGTCTTCCAGGTAAAAGTAGACGCGACGCAGCTTCTCTTCCGGGTCCCAGTGGTTTAGGGTGGCCACTCGGTCGTATGTCTCCAGCCAGGTCTCAGGGTCTTCGAACGATGATCCACGGAAAGTCGGTGGCTCCCTTGGCTGCTGCATTACGATCGCTGGCTGTGGCGCAGCGGCAGTCATCGTTGCCGCAGTCGAGGTCATGGCCTTGGTCTTCCGAGTCTTGTCCGGTAGAGGACCGTACTCCGGACGTAGACCTTGCTGCCTACGGCTAACTCGCTGGTCGTGGTTGGTGTCGACGTCTCCCTCGCGAGTGGGGCTGGGTTCACGGCTTGACGGGGGTGTCCGGTACATGAACGAAGCAGCACCTCCACCAGATGTCACGTGGTCGTGACGTCGACGAAGGCAGCAGGCGACGTGGTCAAAATGAAAACTGTTTATTAGGCCGAACTTGTGGCCGGTAAACGGAAAGTAAGATCACAGCAATACACGCTGGCACTGATAGCGGCGAACAGAGCGTCGGCCGTCGATCGACTGGCAAGCGGTGAAGCGCGTCGGCATTTATACGTGCGTCATAGAATATTCCAGTCTTATCACTCGTTGTCGCACAAGCTCTGGAATAAGCTCGAGTGTTCGCGCCTTGCGCGCAATCTTAACAAAACGATCTACAGTAATCGCGAAGCTTCTAGAACAGTCAGGCGCGGTTTGCGCTGAGCATTGCTGACAGACTTTGAGGGCGAAGAACCGAATAGAGCAAAGTGAAAATAAGAAACGCGCGTGGCAATATATATATATATATATATATATATATATATATATATATATATATATATATATATATATATATATATATTACCCCCGCATTGCACGTGTAAATACTGCCTTGCTCAAACCGTAACCGAACGACCGGAAACCATCTTGATTATTTTACAACCTTCCGATGAAAGTACCAGCGGCCGCTAGCGATAAGAATGTTCGATGGCACATTTATAAATACTACGCGCTTTTGTGCTTGGCAGATGACTGGACTGCCGACGACGGTTCACGCTGCTATCAGTGCGCAGTGTATCACCTGTTCTCCAGCTTTTATTTTCCGGGCACATGATCGCCCGATTGAAGAGTTTCGTATTTCCCAGTGCTGCTGCAGCTTTATTCACCATCAGAACCATGTGATAACAATTGGGTGGAAAGGGAAGTTGCGGTGAGGAGGAATGATGTGAGGATGAAGAGGTAGGAAAGGGGAGTGGACAGCGTAAACAACAGCATAGCCGTGTATCGCGTGACACTGGGAAAAACATGTTCAGCATAGCCCTTTATAGCACAGCAAGAAGGCAGGTCAAAAAAGTGAGGTGGCGGAGGATTGATGGAAATGTGAAAAAAAAAAAAGAAACGGAGCAGACCAAAAAAGAAAGAGCGGAAAGTGTGCCACTGCATTGTAAATGAAGGTCTCCTGTCCAGCTCCTCTCCTCTCCAAAAAAAAATTCCCCATCTCCCGCCAAAGGGAACCATGTGTGGATGCGAAGCAGCGGGAAGATGGTTAGCTTGCGCGGGAGAAACGTCGCCGCTCTCGTTTCGCGGCTGCTGCACGGGCGCTCACCGCGGCGCTGCACAGGAGAGAGAATGACGCGCGCGCGCTCCGTCATTTTCATACCGCGGAACTACCGTGGTGCCCCCCAGCGGGGTACGCAGCTGTCGCACCACCTCTCGTGCACGCCGCTCCGCAGAGGGATTCCTAGAGGAGAGAAGGGGGGGGGACCGTAGGAGGGTGGGAGGAGACGCGCATGCGCTGTGGGACGCGGGAGCCGCTCCGTAGAGTAGAGGATTCCTAGAGGAGAAAGAAGGGGTGGGGGGTAGGAGAGGAGTGAGAGGAGGAGATGACGCGCATGCGCTGTGGGGGGGGGTTGGGACGGGGGGCGCCGCTCCGTAGAGAATTCCTAGAGGAGACATAGGGGTTGAGCGTAGGAGAGGGAGAAAGAGGGGGAGGGGACGCGCGCGCCGCTCTGTAGAGAGGAGGATTCCTAGAGGATAGAGAGGGGGGTGAGCATTGGAGAGGGGAGAGAGGTGACGGGGGGCGCGCATGCGCTGGGGGGGGGGGTGTAGGACGCGGGACGCGGGCGCCGCGCCGTAGAGTAGAGGATTACTGTAGGAGAGAAAGTGGGTGAGCGTAGGAGAGGAGAGAGAGAGGGAGAGGCGACGCGCATGCGCTGTGGGGTTCTTGGACGCGGGAAGGAGGGATGGACTAAGCCCCCGCAATCACATGCAAGCGAGATCAAGGAATGGAGTCAACCTGGGCGACCACCACCTGCTTAGCCATTGCTAACCAGCCTCTCTATGCTCTCGGCCATGACTCTGGTGACTATTGGTGGTTGACGGCCTTATTGTACTATAGTGTTCTGGTTCACATAGTGGGTGCTTCCCTACTTCATGAAAGTTCGGTCCTCAGGTCCATAATGTCTACGTTGAAGTCGCCGACTAGTTTAAAGGGCTTGTGATTGTAGGTGTTTTTTATTGTTTCTTCACAATTATAACTTTTATTTGTCTATTGTAAACCTTTTCTTTTATCCACATACACACATGTTTCGACTATAGCAATGGTTTTCTAACCACAATGACAGCGGAGAGTGAGATTCGCTGACAAAGCTAGGTCATAAGGTCCATAATGTGTACCGTTAAGTCGCCGACTAGAATAAAGAGTTTGTGCTTCTATGTGTTTTATATTGTTCTGTCACAATTATGATTGATGTCAGTCTATTGTTAAGCATTTTATTGTGCCTCACATCGTCGAATCTCCTTGTGACGGACGCGCACGACGACAAGGCTAGGTCCTAGGATGCTTCGCCCCTAAAAATCCGAGGAACCTGCATGATTTACCTTCCAAAAAACACGTTATGATTATGATGGAAACCGTAGCGAAAGGCGCTGGAAATTTCGGGCACGTGGTACTCTTTCACATGAACATAAATTTTAGCACACAGGCCCACAGCATTGCGCCTCGACGGAAGTGCAACTGCCGCGGCCGGGATGCCGTACGGTGACCTTCGTGAGCTGTCGAGCACCATGAGCAGTCGAGCACCATTGGCACGAGTTCGACTGAACGCTTTGAACGTCAGCGCTTGTTGGCTCGTGAATTCCAGCGACAACGAAGGGCAGGCGAAACATTACTTCGCATTTCCTACAACTTTCACGTGTAGTGCAGCCGCATAATTTTGTAATTATTGTTTTACAGTGAAGCCGTTCATCAAATCGTTCACTGGGCGTCGATCACAGAAAACTATCATAATCTTTAACGGGTATGAGAGATTGAGCGGCCTATCGGAAAGCTATCATCATAAACGGGTATGTGCCACAGGAATTTGGTAAATCCCACTACTCACCATTGGTGCACTAAAAATTATCAAGGCAACAGTGAGCCCCCCAAAAATAGCTGCAAATCGTTGGCGGTGAGACGAAGACCTCGAGTACGTACAACGAGAGAATACTAGGGAACGGTAGCTGCGAGGAGGCCCCGAAGTGATCGAAGGCCTACGCCAACCACGAGCTGCCCGTAGATCTATGAGATGTGCCAACGCTTGGTTACAGCGCTAGTTTCGGTTTCTGGAGTTTCGATAAGCGTGTCGTTTGTGACTGTCGGTGGTTTAACTCAAATCTCTCTGCGCTGAGAATCAACGCAGAACTAAGCGACCATCACCTAGTTAAGGCCTAGCAACAACATCGGAGCAACCTAGACCATGCCTCACCTAGCTAAGGACTAGAAACTACCTAAAGCGTTCAGATTAGCCTTCAGAATCGCCCAGTTTCGCGTTTTCAAGCCTTGCGTGGCTTAGTGCAAGTTCCGTCAATGTTTTCATCGTAAACGTTACACAGAAAAGTCAACCGCCGTAACGACCAACCGCGGTTAACCGCGTGGAACTGCGGTTAGCGCCAACCACGGTTCGCCGATGTTACACAGCGCAAAAGCGTCCTCCTCGGTTAAAGCGGCTAACGCCACCTGGCGTACAACGAACTAGGTGACGCACTAATCAGCAGATAGCCGTTCTGTACACAAATATGTCACTTATTTCCTGCATATTGTTCTTCAAACGTACAATTATGCGAATATATGCACATTTTACGGCAAAACCTCATTGCTTTGTCGTGAACTCCTCTACGTCAGGCGGCAGTTCGGCGTTCAAGTCGGTTCGTGCCGTCCAGTTCGTCCGTTTTAGATGCGGAGCAGCTGAATGCGAAGTTCAATCCGGTGGTGGTGGTGGTGTGCGGCGTGACCACCCTTGCTGCGCATGCGCAAACCCTTTGAAAAAAAAAATAAAAAACCTCCTCTCCCCCTTCAGACATCCCTCCCCGCGGCGACCACAACCTCGCTGCGCATGCGCGCCCCCTCCCTCTCTACCCTCCTACGCTCCCCCCTCTCTCTCGCCTCGCGACCCCGACGCAGGCAGCGTCTGCTAGCGAGTTTCATGGTTGAAAAAACCGGCTGCTCGCGCTGCACAACAGTTCACTGGTCACCCCGTATATATGGCACTGGCTTGACCTGCAATCTAGTGCCGGTGCGAGATTTTTCCTTTGCGTTGTAGAACAATAAAAGTTCGCAGCGTGCGCGTTAACTAAAAGCGGACTGCGGGTCTCTGTGTCCAGTCTGAGTCTTCTGTCTCTCATTGCCCATTAGCAGCGATTGGCATGTTCTTGTGGGAAACACCGGTCCATCACTGCGTGCTTTGCGCCTCCCCAGGTTTCTCTCCTGCGCAACGCTGCGATGAGCGCCAGCGTCAACGCCGCCGCCATTGTAAGCGTTAGCGCCCGCTGCTTCGCATCTACACATGGTTCCCTTTAGCGGGAGACGGTGTAATATTTTTCACGCACGCTCGCCGGCATTCACTCATCACTCATGCGCGCCGCCATTTCCTCGGTTAACTGCGTAACCGAGGTTGCCAAGCACGGTTTCCTGACACCACGGTTAGCGGCATAACCGTGGTTTCGCGTAGCGTGTAACATAAGCGAACCGCGGTTAACGTAACCGCGGTTACGTTAACCGAGGTTTAGGGTATAAGCTTACGTGTAACAACGGTATAAGCTTCCGTTCCATCTTGATAAAGAGCGAACTGATCAAGGTGAATAGGGCAGCTTACGAAGCTATTAGCTTGTTTCCTAGAGGAGCGACAAAAACTTTTTCTGGCAGTTTTATGATTTTCCTCATACACTCATCAACGTTGTTAAATAAAATAATACTGCCACATGGTTGTCACGCTCGAATACGTTTACACACGCCTGGTGAAAATGAAACTCTTCATTAGCCGACGCTGTTTTCCCCAAAAGAAGCAACGGGCACAGTGCGCTCACAGCGTCGAGCAGAATCGGCGGTGGCCCACAATCTGATCGTCCATGACTTGTCGGAATTAATGCAATCCTCATTAATCCTGCCAGCGCTACTTCCTGGTGCTAGCTTTAGTTCAAGAATAAACATGACTGCTCTCGTCATGTGCGTAATGTCAACTATCAAAACACCTTGCACTTGGGGCGCAATGCGGGCATGATTAGCGGAGCCGGGTGGCTTTCCATGTTCCTCCTTATTGTTCTCTTTGTTTCGTCCTCTCTTTCTTGGTGTTTCACTCTTCCTCTGTGTTCTTTTCCCATGTCTTTTTGTCTCGGTTTCTTTGTATTTCTTTTTTTTCTCTCTTTTCCTCGATCTTTCAATCGTATTTCTGTTTAACGCCTTTCTCTCTATCAACCTCTGGCTTCCTCTTTCATTTTACCTGTATTTTTCCCCTCTTTTTTTCTTCATTTCTTTCCTTCGTTGTTTCTCTTTCGTTGTCTTTCTTTTTCTCTGTCTCTCTTTTTTTCTCTTGATATCTGCTTTTAAATGCGAAGCATTTTTTAGCGAACTTCGGCGAGTTTGAGCGTATCTAGCTATCTATCTATCTATCTATCTATCTAGCCGCCTACGACTTTGTGCTCTCCTGGCCGTATCGTTAATGGGATTTATACCAAATTTGGTATGGCATAACATGACCGTATGACGAACATAAATGGCTGGTCATATCATGAAAATCATGACTAACTTGTCATGAAAAGTATGATTTACATGCTACGCTCATGGCACGCTCGCGGCCGTTTCGTTAGCTTGATATACACCAAATTTGGGATTGAGTGACGTGACTGTATGACGAACATAAATGACAGGTGGTAATATGCAAATAATGACGTGCATGTCATGAACAACATGATTTACATGCCACGTACGCTCATGGTGCGCTCGCGGCCGTTTCGTTAGCTTGATATACACCAAACTTGGTACTGAGTGACGCGACTGTATGACGAACATAAATGACAAGTGGTAATATGTAAATCATGACTTGTCATGAGCGACATGACTTACATGCCACGCTCATGGCGTGCTCGCGGCCGTTTCGTTAGCTTGATATACACCAAACTTGGTACTGAGTGACGCGACTGTATGACGAACATAAATGACAAGTGGTAATATGTAAATCATGACTTGTCATGAGCGACATGACTTACATGCCACGCTCATGGCGTGCTCGCGGCCGTTTCGTTAGCTTGATATACACCAAACTTGGTACTGAGTGACGCGACTGTATGACGAACATAAATGACAAGTGGTAATATGTAAATCATGACTTGTCATGAGCGACATGACTTGCATGTCACGCTCATGGCGTGCTCGCGGCCGTTTCGTTAGCTTGAGATACACCATATTTGGTATTGAGTGACATGACTGTATAATGAACATAAGTGGAGGTGGTAACATGAAAATCTTGGCATGCATGTCATCTACAACGCAATTTACATGACACGCTCATGGTGCGCTTGCGTCCAGTTCGCTGTCTGGATATACACCAAAATTGGTATTGCGCGACGTGACTGTATGACGGACATAAATGATAGTTCCTAACATGTAAAACATGACATGCAAATTATGTAAAGCATGATCTGCTCCTTCCTGGCTGCTTCGTATTACATCGATTCCTACAGTGCGTGGGATCTGCCGGCTTTTTTTTTCTTGCGTATTCTTATTTCTACCTTTCTGTTTTTTTTTTGCGTCTGTTTCTCTCCACCACTTTCACTCAGCGTATATGTTTCTCTGTCCTTCTATCTCTTTTCCCTTTCTTCCCTTTATGTTTTCTATGTGTCTCTGTTTCTTTCTCCCGCTTTCTCTAGTCGTTTTTTCACCAATCGGATTTATTAAATCCGATGATAAACAGATTGGCGCTGCGGTAGAGCGGTCGCCGAGCGCACGTCTTCGGGGAACGAAGCCGAATATTGACGCAAGACAGACACCATGTTCAGACACCATGTTCAACCTACGCGCGCAGCTTCGTGCGCCCTTCAAGAGCAACACAGCCCGATGGTACAACAAGAAAAGGCCGTGACGGCGCGCGCCTTCTCAGCGCGTGATGCGATGAAAAAGTGAGGTGTCGCTCGAGAACTCTCGGGAGGAGGAATCAACTTTATTTTAAGAAATAAAAAAAAATAAAATGAAAAAAAGAAAAGGTCCGGCGAGTTTTTCGGGGATTTGGGCTAATATCCCCGCCTAGGCGTCGGCCACGAGCCCTTGAGCTCTGGCGGCTGCCTCGGCCCGCTGGACGGCCCACAGTTGGTTCTCGAGGGCATGGCTGAGCAGTGCAGTCTCCCAACGCGTTCGGTTCGAGGCTGCGTCCCCGTCTGGAACCCCACCTCTGTCACACTCCCATAACATATGTTCCAGGGTTGCCCTGGCCTCGCAAAACTTGCAGCGTGACGGATAAAGCTCTGGGTAACAGAGATTCAAGATCACTGGGCTCGGAAACGTTCCGGTCTGCAGCTGTCGCCACGTGACCGCCTGCTTTTTGTTCAGTTTTTGGTGTGGTGGCGGAAATTTGCACCTGGCCAGTCTGTAATGCTGTGTAATGTCCTTGAAACTTGTAAGGCGATCCTCCCACTCCCGCTCCTCACCCGACGTCGCGGCCGAGACGGCGGCGGTGTTGACGGTGGCGGCTCGGTCCGTAAGCCCTCGAGCCGCCCCGTGCGCCGCCTCATTGCCGGCGAGCGAGGTAGTGTGGGCGGGCGCCCACAAGATGTAAACGTCCCTATTTTCGGTTTTGCCCGCAAGTAAAATTCGTAACGCCTCGGGGGGAGACGCGGCCGTTGGCGAAGTTGCGGACTGCCGTCTGGGAGTCGCAGATGACCACTTCGGCCGCGGTGGTGGCCACTGCGAGCGCGATAGCCACTTCCTCCGCTGTCTCCACGTGTTCCGTGCGTACCGTGACGCTAGTCTGGCAAGCTTTCTGATGGTCTATTACCGCGACCGCAAAGCCGCGCCTGCGCACATACCTGGCCGCGTCCACGAACACTGCGTCTTTAGATTTTCCATACTTCCTCTGTATGTCCTGTGCTCTCTTTTTCCCGCCTACCCCTGTGGTATTCGGGGTGCATGTTTTTCGGCAAAGGAAGGATGACCAACCTATCCCTGATGTTGCTTGGTATGTCGAGTTTGACACCATGCTGAGCGTGATATCCGATTCCTAAACTCTCTAGTATGTGTCTGCCCGTCGCGCTCTTGGAAAGGCGTTCGTACTGCGCTATGGTCTGTGCCTCTATCAATTCCTCCAGTGTGTTGTGGAGACCCAGATCTAATAATTTACTCGTGCTCGTGTTGATCGGTAGTCCTATCGCCTGTTTGTAAGCCTTCCTGATTAAGCCCTCAATCTTTGTCTTCTCCGCTACCTGCCACTTGAGGTAGGATGCTACATACGTTATTCGGGTCATTACGAAGGCCTGAACTAGCCTTATCATGTCGCCCTCTTTCATCCCGCTATGCCGGTTTGCTATGCGTCTCAGTAATCTAATGGTCTGAGCGACCGCGCCTTCTAGTCTTCTGATGGTCTCACCATTGTGGCCGTTTCCCGCGATGTGTAAGCCGAGAACGCGTATATTGTCTACCCTTGGCACGGGTCGCCCGTCGGACGTCGTTAGTTGTATGTCGCTATTGGGACCTTCATCATGCACCTCACCGTTCGGCTTGCGGCCCCTTCGCGTGGGTTTGTAGATTAAAAGTTCTGATTTTTCTGCAGAGCATCTTAGACCGGTGTTTTGTAAGTATTGCTCAACAGTCTCGATCGCACGTTGCAACGTCTGTTCTATGTGCCCGTCGCAGCCCTCCGTAACCCACAACGTAATGTCGTCGGCGTAAAGGCTGTGATGGAGCCCTTCGATTTCTTGTAGCTTGGCTGGCAACCCCACGAGAGCTATATTGAAAAGCATGGGCGATATCACCGATCCCTGCGGTGTACCGGCGCTACCCAATTCTATTTCCTCGGAAGTAAGCTCCCCGAAAGTAAGCTTGGCCTTTCTATTCGTGATAAAATCTCGAACGTAGTTGTACGTTCGTTCGCCGAGGCCGAGTTCCTGCATTTTGGCCAGTACGGTTGCGTGCGTTACGTTGTCAAAGGCCTTCTTCAGGTCCAGGCCAAGTATGGCCTTGGTGGACCTCGTTGGGCTATCGATCACCTGGTGTTTTATCTGCAGCATCGCGTCCTGTGTGGAAAGGTTTCTCCTGAACCCCAACATCGTGTGGGGAAGCAGGTCGCGGTCCTCGAGGTAGTTTGTCAGCCTTGTGAGGACCACGTGCTCCATTACCTTTCCCAGGCATGAAGTCAGCGAGATCGGTCTGAGGTTCTCTAGCTGCAGTCGTTTGCCTGGCTTCGGTATCAGCACGATGTGCGCAGTCTTCCACTGTTGTGGCACCCGTCCTGTTTCCCAGCACGCGTTGACGTACTCCGTGAGTTTCTTTATCGATTTATCGTCGAGATTCCTGAGTGTTTTATTTGTAATCCCGTCGGGCCCGGGCGCCGATTTGGTGTTAAGCTTATGTAACACTGCCCTGATCTCTGACTCGCAGATCGGTTTGTCTAGGACTTCGTTGACTGCACCTCCGTAATCGGGATGCATTTGCGACCGGGTAGAACTAATGTACCGTTCCGTGATCTCTCGTAAAATGTCCTGTTCGGAGGTCGACCAAGGGGACGGAGAAGACAGCTCTGTGAAGAAAACTCCGGAAGAACAAGGCTGGAAAACGATCCATGCACGTAACAAGAAGAATCGGGCAACCGACGCGGACACTCAACCAGGCAGGCAAGGGGACGCCGCGTCAGCAGACGCAAAGGACCATAAGAGACGAGCGTCTAGGAACATAGAGAAGATGAACGCGGAACCGAGGAAGCCGCACCTGCCAAAAGAAGACACCAAGGTCATTATCCGACCCAAAGATGGATTTAACACAGCTGGATACAGCGTTGCTCAGATAGGCGACTGCATACTGAGAGCAACTGGGCTGAAGGCCGAAGACGTGGTGAAGGACTCCATTCGCATCAACGAGTGGCAGAACATCATTGTAGTGAGTACACCTGTGCTCGAAAGAGCAGAAAAATACAGTGCGATGAAGGACTTCCGCATAGGAGACACAACATACGAAGTCACCGCATACATAACGGCGCCGGAAGATACGTCGAAGGGAATCATCCGAGGGATACCGGACTACGATACCTCAGAAGACATTGAGAAAAGCTTAGTGAACGAGAGGAACCCCGGCATATTACACGCCAAGAGAATGGGTCGCACCAATCACGCGATCATTGTGTTCCAGGGCACGTATGTACCGCGTTACGTGTACTACAGGAGTTGTGAGTACCGCTGCGTACTGTACAAGAAGCAATATGAAACGTGTTACGCGTGCGGAGGACTAGGACACAGATCGGACGTTTGCCCACAGCCGCAAGCAAAAAGGTGTCGTGGATGTGGCAGCGCCGAGCCCACCGCCGATCATCGGTGCGAGCCTAAGTGCCTCCTCTGCGGCAGGGACCATCCGACCGGTGACAGGAAATGCAAGGCCAGGTTTAAGACCCCGTACTTGGTCAAGAAGCGACAATGGGAGAGAAAGCTACAAGAAAACGCCTCGAGCGAAAGAGGACGCACGGAGAACGAAAAGCGCGTCGACGACACCGCAACGTTGGACGACGGACGCGAGCATCGGTCGCGCTCGCGTTCCCGCTCCCGCACCCGCTCCCGATCGAGAAGCCGCAAGACGGGAGACAAAACTCAGCTGAGGGCCAGTTCTGGAGCCGGAGCCCGAAGCACGTCGACCTCCAGGTCTGGACGCACGCCGATGCAGAAAGAGGGAGGACAAGCTGCCAGCGGACACCCCGGACCGTTCGAGGTGAGCTGGGCAGATACCGTCTCCGGCGGACGCGCGAAGGTCGAGGCTGCTCCCTCCAACGCTAATACCGAGACTAACAAAGAGTTAGCGCAGATTAAGCAAATGCTTATGCAGCTTACGAAGGACAACGCTAAACTTCGAGACGAGATTAGCGTTCTGAAGGAAGAAAATGCTAGATTGAGAAACGCGGGCAAGGACACCAAAGACGTAGCACAAACAGCCGAAGTTCCGGAGGAAACAATTGAGAGTGGAGAAGAGGCGATTGTGCCCACAAAACGAAGGGCTATAGAAGTAGATTCAGATTGCAGTGAAAAAAGAACATGCAGGCGAGAGAGTCAGACAAAAAGAGTGCAGGAAGAGTTAGTAGTTCGAATGGAGGAAGACAAGAAAGCACTTGAAAAGAAAATAGAGGACATGTTCGGTCAGATTACTAAACTGATGCAGCAGCAGTTCGCCACAATGCAACAGCAGATACAGCAGCAGTTAGGCACCATGCAAGCGCGCGTGGGTGAGCTTGAAGCGAAATTATCGGTGGCAGTCAGTTTACCTACCAGAGGTTCCCAAGCAAGCAGTTGTGGTCCCATTAAAGCGACTGCAAAACCTTACAGCAGGCCTGCGGTAACAGAGACGAGCGAGATCGCCGGAAAGCCGTAATCCCACCATGGCTACTCACAACACGTATTCGATCTGGCAGTGGAATTGCAGGGGTTACACTAGGAAAAGATGTCATTTACAGCAATACCTGATCAACAAAGACAATCCAGACATTATAATATTGCAAGAAACTAACGGGAAGGCAAAATTATCGGGTTACAGGCCCTACAGTGGCGCCACGGGGGAGAGATCGGCCGTTACCACGCTGGTCAGACGAAATCTCACGGCCGTCCAGCACGATACAGAAATTAAAGGAATTGAACACACTTTAATAGAAATCATACCGACTCGGAAAGTAGCTAGCAGCCTTTTCGTCCTCAATGTTTACAGCAGCCCGCGTCGCAAACAAAGATTCGGCACGCTGATTCGGAAAACGATCGCCATCGCGAATAAACAGGCGGTCCTAATTGCCGGGGACTTTAACGCTCAACACACCGCGTGGGGCTACAAATTCGAAAACGTCAAGGGTAGAAACCTGTGGCTCGACGCACAGCAAGAGGGACTGACCCTCATTACCGACCCCTCCTTGCCAACGCGGAGAGGTAACAGTGTTAGCGTAGACACCACACCGGACTTAACCTTTACGAAAAACATTGCCGATTCACAGTGGACGAACACGCAGCAAGATCTGGGTAGCGATCATTTCATAATAGAGATTAAAGTCAGAGCGGGACCGGGCAAAACTAGAGGCAAACAGCTCAAATTGGTTGAGTGGGACAAATTCAGAAAAATTTGAGAGTCGAATGAATCGGAGGAAGCAATTAACGATATTAGTGAATGGACCGACTCGTTGAAGCGGGACATTGCCGCGGCGACGCAATTGGTCCCGCCGGCGGCAGAACTCGAAAGTGCAGACAGCAGACTCTTACACATGTGGGAGGCCAAACTCTCGGGGATTGATTTTTTTTGTATCCTGCGAGGAACGCTGCAAGCACCTTTCGTTTACTTTTCGGGCACAAGTTAGCCCCGTAATAAATAGTTATTCGCAGGCTGCCTGAATTGTATGTCGCAATATAAAGAAGTGGACGAAAAAAATTACACCATCTCCCGCTAAAGGGAACCATGTGTAGATGTGAAGCAGCGGGCGCTAACGCTTACACTGGCGGTGGCGTTGACGCTGGCGCTATCGCAGCGTTGCGCAGGAGAGGAAACTGAGGAGGCGCAAAGCACGCAGTGATGGAGCGGTGTTTCCTACTGGAACATGCCAATCGCTGCTAATGTGCAATGAGCGACAGAAGACTCCGACTGGACACAGAGACCCGCAGTCGGCTTTTAGTTAACGCGCACGCTGCGAATTTTTATTGTTCAACAACGCACAGGAGAAATCTCCCACCGGCACCACCTTGGAGGTCAAGATCCATTGCCATATATACGGGATGGACAATGAACGGTTGTGCAGCGCGAGCAGTCGGTTTTTTCAACCAAGAAACTCGCTAGCAGACGCTGCCTGCGTCGGCGTCGCGAGGCGAGAGAGGGGGGGTAGCGTAGGAGAGGAGAGAGAGGGGGCGACGCGCATGCGCAGTGGGGGGTGTGGACGCTGTGGGCAGGGATGCCTAGAGGAGAGAGGGGGGAGCGTATTAGAGGAGAGAGAGGGGGGGACGCGCATGCGCAGTGGGAGCGCGGGGAGGGATGCCTAGAGGAGAGAGGGGGGGGAGCGTAGGAGGGGAGAGAGGAGGGGAGGCGCATGCGCAGTGAGGGTGTGGTTGCCGCAGGGAGGGATGCCTAGAGGAGAGAGAGGGGGGAGAGGAGGTTTTTTATTTTTTATTTTTTTTTTGAAAGGTTTGCGCATGCGCAGTAAGGGTGGTCACGCCGGCACACCACCACCACCACCACCACCACCACCGGATTAAGCTTCGCCATAAGATGCTTCACATCTAAAAAGCGCATGCCGGCGTGG
>JALIZH010031848.1:0-10190 GCA_030522465.1 Rhipicephalus appendiculatus
GCTTCGCCTTTAAGAGTTGGACGCGATAGCGATATCCCGTCCCTAGTGCCTACTTCAATCACTTAGTGCATACTATGTAATGGGTAGTATGCTTTAAACCAGGAGCAATTATGCGCGGCAAATGTGGGAAATGTTTTCGAACTTGCAATGTACTCACTACGTGGTGTTAAGGGGAATACGCGCAGTAAGTGTGTGCCGTTTGTAATGGGCGGCTGGCTTTAAACTATGAAATCGTTATGATAGTCACATATTCTGACGCCCCATGGCAATGTGCGCTTGTACCACGCAATATTCCTGGGATATTACATGTTATATTGCGACGCCTATATAAAGGGCGCTTGCGTTTGCGAAGTATGGAAGTTATTTTCACTGCATTTCCAAGCAGAGGAAGGTATTTTCACAGTATTTCCCAGCAGAGGCATGGCTGTGTGGTAGAACACCTGCTTGCCACGCAGACGACCCGGGTTCGATCCTCACTCGGACCCGAAAATTTTTATTACTTATTTTATTTGCATCTTTCTCGATTTTTTTGGTCACGGACAAGATGATGATTTTTCGGTCACGGACAAGATGATTTTTCGCTCACAACCAACGACACCGACGCCGACGCCGGAATTTCTGCGAAACGAGCCCCTTTAACGCTATCGCGTTAAAAGGAGGAAGTCTGGGAGTACTGGTAGTTGTCCACAGTGAAGAGACCATGGCACAAGCAAAATTAGGGGACCCTTAAGCTTCGCCTTTAAGAGTTGAACGCGATAGCGATATCCTGTCCCTAGTGCGTACTTCAATCACTTAGTACATACTGTGTAATGGCTAGCATGCATTAAACCCCGAGCAATTACGCGCGGCAAATGCGGGTATTGTTTTCGAACTTGCTATGCACCCACTACGTGGTCTTAAGGGAATACGCGCAGTAACGTGTGGCTTTTGTAATGGGTGGACGGCTTTTAACCACAATGTCGTTATGATATTCACATTCACACTTGCACCACGCAATATTACTGCGATAGTACATGTTGTATTGTGACGCCTGTATACAGGACGCGTGTGTTTGTAAAGAATGAAAGTTATTTTCGCTGCATCTCCAAGCAGAGGAAGTTATTTTATATATAATCCCAAGCAGAAACGTGGCTGTTCTTAAAAATGAAGTATCTCCAAATGCAAAAAACATTCTTCTTTAAATTACGCACTGGCACACTTCCAGTGAGAACCTTTCTAGAGGAGAGAGGTTTTTTTATGCCATGGGGACCTGACTTCCTAATCTGTAACCAACCGGAAACAATTGACCACATTTCTCTACGCTGTTGGGAGGGGGTATACTTTTGGGATGTTTTGCAAAGGACAATAAAAAAAATTCCGTTAGACCCTCATGGAATCAGGTATTTAGCGATAGAGAATGAGGACGGATTACCATTCGACTTGATCATGATGACTGCCTTGCACAGTATATGGCGCTCTCGAATGGTTGGATTTTACTGTGACCCCGACAGGAGACCAGCAACACAGTATTTTAAAGAAAGTATAAAAAGTTTATCGAGGTAGAAAAAACAATGGAATCTGTTACTTCATGGCTTGGAAGGGCAGAAGCCCTGCCTAATATGAAGGAATTTTAAGTAGTAGTAATTTTATTTATCAGTGCTTGAAGGCCGTGGTAGAGTTTTTTGTCTTTTTTTTGTTGTGTCATTCATGTTTTGTATGTTTCTGGTGTATTGTAGTATAATTCTCTTGTCCCCGTGCGTGTGACGTCCAACAGGAAATAAAGAAAAAAAAACAAGAAGCGTGGCTGTGCGGTAGAACACCTGCTTGCCACGCAGACGAGCTGGTTTCGATCCTCATTCGGACCCGGAAATTTGTATTATTTATTTTATTTGCATCTTTCTCGATTTTTCACTCACAACCAACGACACCCACACTGACGCCCGGATTTCTGCGAAACGACCTCTTTAACGCTATCGCGTTAATAGACGGGGGACAAGGTGACGACAAGAGTAGTTCTAAATTTCAACGAAGGCTTTATTGCAGAACGTCAGCATACACAAACGTGAACTTGGAGCAGCAAACAAACAAAAGAAAACGACACACAGAAAGAAGGTAAAAAGCCGCATGTCGTCTATGTGAGAATATTAAGCATATTCCTAAATAAAATATGTAGGAACGACCCGAAGGATACTGCATCCCTTTACATCAGCCAGGCAGCATTGCAAACGTCAACTGAAAATTTCCTCGCCCTGCGCTTCATTCTGTAAACATCAGTGGATGTCGCCGAAGAATAATGTCCAATAGCGTGCGTCCTCTTAGCTGTCACTCTTCCCGCTCATGAAAACACGATCACGGACTGAACCAGTGGCGCGATAGCAAACGCATTCGCGAGAGTGATTGGGACGTTGAATTAATACAGTTAGGTTAAAGATTTCTGGATGCACTCGACACTACCCACCGTTGTGCTAATTGAGCAGCTTCACCAAGCACAAGAACACGTTTAGAAATTGCGGCCAAGACGCACCGCTTGACACTGAAATATTCGGTAGTCTAATTCCATAGTACCGTTAAAGAAAGCAACATCAGTGGCAGTGTAAAAAAATAAAAAATAAGGCAGCTTCGCACTATGGTTGCCAAGCCTGAAGGAAGTGCGGAGCTAGGCAGCCTTCTTTGTTTCTTTTTGGTTTTTTTCTTTCCTGTTCTCTGTCTTTCTTTTTTTTTCTCTTTTTTTCGTTTTTACTGTCTTTGTTTACCTGCTTACTTCTGTTTATTTCTTTCTCTCCATTTTCCCCTTAGATTCTCTTCCTGGCTCTTTGTATTTTTCTTCCTATTTTTTTCGCATTCTCCGTATTTTTATTTCGTGCTTGCTTTTTTTTCTGTTTTTATACCTGGTTTTGCCTGCATTTCGCCAAGAGAAGAAAGCATAAGGGAGCCCGGGTCCTTGAAACGCCCCGCACTTATCACCAATGCTATTGAAGAACAAGAACAAGACTTGTCCTTGGCACGAGTGCGCGCTCAATATGCTACACATTTAGCGTTACGCCCAGCGACGACGACAGCATACGACAGCCTGGCCCCATAAAATTGCCCACACTTCAAAAAAAGAATAATAATAAATTGCCTTGTGCGTTGTGGAATTGGCTTGAAGCGCACGTAACACTGAGCGAATCGCTGCTCCAAGTGCAACTGCCATCCAAGATCTCGCGACGTGACGCAACAATGCTGTGTCGGCTGTGGGTTGGTGTAGCCTTTACCAACTCATTCAGCTATCGCATTGGCATGGCTGACTCATCTAAGTGCGATAACTGCAACGGTGTAGAGAATATTGACCATCTCTTGTGCCACTGTCCCCAATATGAGCAAGCTCGCCGGACTTTCCAGTGTGTCTTGAGGAGACTCGACGATCGGCCCTTCACCCAAGAAAAGGTCTTGGGAGCATGGTCTCACAATGCATCAGCGCAGAAAGCCACACGAGCCCTCCTGCAGTACTTGAAGGCAACATCACTGAGCGACCGCCTATGAAACCCTGCACTGTATGTGTGGTGTACAATGTGTCCCTCTTTATCTCTCTCTTCCCTTCTCTCTTTTACTCCCTTATCCCCCTCCCCAAGTGTAGGGTAGCAAACTGGACATAGTCTAGTTAACCTCCCTACCTTTCCTATATTTCTTCTCTCTCTCTCTCACTATTTAATTTGAAACAATGTGATGATTGCGCATGTTAATATTATCTGAGCTCATTATTTGAATGACAAGTCAACCTGCCCTAACAGAAGACGTCGCATTACAGCGCGTATGCGAAGCTGCCCTTGTGAGCGGGCTCCCGAATCGCACTGCTGAACACAAACTTTTCGCAGTGAAGGTGGCCCCTTCAACATCACCTAAAAAAGTAAGATTAGAAAATTTGAGTTCTTGGCGGTAATTGATCTACTTGATGTGCTCATACATGGCAGGTACTTTTAATCTAAGGTGATACGAATAGTGAAGTCTGCCGCGTCGAAGGACATCTTTTTTACTGAAGCTAATAAACAGCGTATATTATTTTCATACTCGAATTCCCCTTAACATATGATCTAATCAGCCTGACTTCACGTCAACACGCGAAGATCACGAACACAAGATAAGAGAATACAAACGTAATACATCGTCCTTTATCAGTTACTTCTTTTTCAGCACTCTCAGTTCCCGGAAAAGGCTTCCTTACAGAATTGTAGAATTTCTCCTACGGACACCTCTTTCCTTCAGTAAAAATAGTAGAATATTTTGACCTGTAAGGCTTAAAAATATGGTATTTACTCCTGGCAGTCACATTTATTGCCAGGCGTTTCACTATGATTGCCAGGCGTTTTCATTAGCACAACTTTATTAGCAGCTATTTTTTTTATCAATATCCAACTGTATTGATAGTATCAGCGCTGTTGGTCATAAATAAAATGAAACAAAAATCTGAACTTTATTGTTTTTAGGTGCATAAAAAATTTGTCGAGATTTTGACTTTTTATTTAGCGATGTTAAATCATCCACTAGAAACGCAAAAGTGAAGAAAGTACTTTTTTGTGTATTTATTGTCATGTTCTTTGAAAAAGTAAGTATTGAAGTGAAATGTCAGCGCGTGAATTTGTCTGGTCTCCTTCACACTATGGCAGGTGGAACATGGACGTCCAAAGTATACGTCATTATACTGTTGAGTTCGCATACTTTTGCTTGTCGCGTAAACATCACCAATGACATCGCTTTGGCGTCATTTCCCAAGTTAGGGGGTTGGTACTGTGACCCACCCATTCTTCTACTCAGCAACTTCGTGGCACATGTTCATAGAACTTACAGAGTTTCCCAATGAGGAATAAGGGTACTTAACTACACTAAAATATTGCCGATTTGAGAACACAAGCCGTGTGCGTGGCAAGCAGGTGCTCTACCACAAAGCAATGGTACTGTTTGAAAATGCTTCGGAAAGAAACACTTTATGAACAACATGTACTGCAAGGAAATAAAATAAATTATAAAAAATATTTTGTTAAAGTGAGAATTGAACGCAGGCCGTGTGCGTGGCAAGCAGGTGCCCTACCAAAGAGTCGCGGTATTGCTTGAAACTGCTTTAGAAAAAGAAGACTATGAATGTCATGTAGTGGAAGGAGTCTCCATAACGCATACAAGAAAACGCCGTTGAAGCGTAGAATAGCACCAGGGAGAAAAACAAGTAAATTGCAGTAAATGGGTGTTTTAAATGGCCACTCATTACAAAGCTCTCACACATATTCAGTCATCATCAACTGCAAAAGCATCAACAAAGGGGCACCTGCGTAGTTTCGCGTGTTGCCTTACGGACGCTTAGTTGGCCCTTCACTGATTCGCAAAGTGAAGAATTATGGCGCAGTGGGTCTTTAACAACTGTACTTGCACTAGACATTCCAGGATAGCTTTCCAGGATAGACACTCCAGGACGCTAAGTCGTTCGTTTCTTAACGGCATGGTTCAGGCATGCACCCAGAACCGAAGCTGCTAGCAAATGAAAAGGCGATGCCCATGGGACCCGATTACGCTATCGCGTCCTTCTCTTCATCGCGAACGTCAAGTGTCCTCCAAGTTTTCATCGCACATAAACAGTACGCACATGTTTCTGAAAATACGCCTACCTGCTGTCGCAGCTCCCCACAAGCTTTGTTGCAAAAAAAAAAAAAAAGAAAAGATCACCCAACCGGGTTAATGTTAACCCTACGTAGTGCCAGAACGCCGCCTACAATGTTTTGAGCATGTGCAACGGGTTATATTGCCACGTTACCAATAATGAGTAATGCCTGAACTGCGATTTTTCATCGATGAATTTTCGAATGGCGCATAAAATAGAGAGACTTTGTGAAACGTAAGGGCTAGTATGTTAAACTTCCTTTGCTACAAATTTTTTGCGAGTTGAAGAAAACATGAAGCTCTGCAAAAGATTTGTTTTTTTTTCTTTCTCAAAAATAAACATGATTGGTACCTCTGTCATAAGAGCCGGCGTAACACGAAAGTCAAACGTCTTTACAGAAGTAGGTGAATGCTGATTGTACACTGCTAAATGAAAGCTTGCACAATGCCTGCTGGTGTTTTGCACCTACGTTGAGGCCTGGTGGAACATCTCTATCACGACGCCTAATTTCAAAGGTCAAGATTAAACCTTTGTGCTAGCTAAAATACTTAATATTGACCCTGGCACAACATACGGTGAATCCCTCGCAAAGATGGCATGAACATGCTCATAATAAACATTAGTACTTGAAATGCAAAGATGGAAAGCGTCGTGGTTTCAGGAAAGAAACTGCGATTCTTGCACTGTCCAACACTTCTGCTCATGCATACACTACCACAGCGCCCTTCAGGAACGCGAGAAGCAAAGCTCGTAGCTCGAGCCGTGAAAGACGCAGACAACCAAGCCAAGGACAAGAAACATTTATCGACTTGACACGCACAAACAATTTGTACACATACTGTCAATGTCTGAACAATACGACGCCTCTTCGTAACGTCGTGACCTTGCAGTCCCACACTGCTGCTCAAGCGAGTACTCGGCGCGTCCTGACTATTTGAAAGTCTATCAAGTCCATCGAGCGCCATTCACGGACTTGACACCACACTACCCCCCCCCCCCCCCCAAGTTCCAGTTCGTTGTACACACTAGTCAATATTTTGCGAAACAAAAGTTCAAATGCAGACTCACTAAACACGCACACGATAGAATAATAGCACCACAATCACACTCTACTGAGAGAAAAGCTGTGTACAACGACAATACGTCATGGGTGACTGAAGTCCGCGCGACTCATGTAGTCAGCGCCGACATTGTCAGCACCGCGAATGTATTCAACGTGGAAGTCGTACTCCATAAGGAGTAAGCTCCACCGTTGAACCCTTCTGTTCAAATGCTTTGCCGATTGAATATAAGACAGTGGTTGATGATCGCACTGCAATATGAAAGGCCGGCCGTATAAAAAAAACGTTATATTTCTGGATTGCCACAGCAAGGCTGATTCACGTGGTAATAATTTCCGGCTCGCATACGATACTGGATGCAGGCGACCTTCGTGCTCCAGGAGCAATACCGCTCCTAAGCTTCGTGACGATGCATCAGTCCGCAGCACAAATGCTTTGCGCAAGTCAAGAGATCTCAACACTGGTTGCGTGGACAGCCGTTTCTTCACGTTTTGAAACGCTTGTTTGCATTCTTGGCTCCATCAGATCCAGCTTTCACGGACATCGGCGTTTAGTTCGCGTGTCTTCCACCACGTGCCGCATGACTTTTATCTTTTGAATCTCGCGCGAAGTCAAGAGTTGCGTCAAGGCAAGAAAGAAAAGGAAAGAAACAAAAAGTTCAGAACACACAGCTTCACGACTTAGCGTGGCCTGCCGCGTTCGTTGCTAACGGTGACAAAGATAAGACCGGCGAGCTGCGACGTTAAAATGGCTAGTCATTCCCCGATCCTATGGCAACGACTCGTTGTTTGAAACTTGCAGATCCAGCTTTCACGGACATCGGCGTTTAGTTCGCGTGTCTTCCACCACGTGCCGCATGACTTTTATCTTTTGAATCTCGCGCGAAGTCAAGAGTTGCGTCAAGGCAAGAAAGAAAAAGGAAAGAAACAAAAAGTTCAGAACACACAGCTTCACGACTTAGCGTGGCCTGCCGCGTTCGTTGCTAACGGTGACAAAGATAAGACCGGCGAGCTGCGACGTTAAAATGGCTAGTCATTCCCCGATCCTATGGCAACGACTCGTTGTTTGAAACTTGCAGATCCAGCTTTCACGGACATCGGCGTTTAGTTCGCGTGTCTTCCACCACGTGCCTCATGACTTTTATCTTTTGAATCTCGCGCGAAGTCATGAGTTGCGTCAAGGCAAGAAAGAAAAGGAAAGAAACAAAAAGTTCAGAACACACAGCTTCACGACTTGGCGTGGCCTGCCGCGTTCGTTGCTAACGGCGACAAAGATAAGACCGGCGAGCTGCGACGTTAAAATGGCAAGTCATTCCCCGATCCTATATATGGCAACGACTCGTTTCACGCATCAGAAAAAGAAAACGGTGCCCGACTGCACCCGGAATTCGGAAGGGCAGCCAAACGTATTATTTTATTCCGTTCGCATTTTTTTACAGCAAGTATGTTATGCCCGCCGTTTGTCCGGTTCGCGATGTACAGAAGAAACCACGTCAAGCTAAATTAAGAACAGATGTGCCTAGTTAAACCAACGTAACCATAGACAGGCCTTATTAAGCCATGTTGAGCATTGTAAAACCTAATTAACTACGCATAACTAAGTTAATGAAATCACACCTCAAAAAGCCCTAATTTAGCCGAGCTGAGATTCTCGTGTGCCTAGTAATGCCGAACTATGTAAGATGTGCCGAGCTTAGCCAAATACTAATTAAGACTGAATATAACTAGTGGTAGCTCGACTAATTAGCTAATTAAGCTTACCTTGACATGGGATGGAAGCTAATCGAGACCAAGCCTCGAATTTGCAAGTTAGGCCACTTTATGTAAATAAGGTAAGTAAGGTACTTGGTGCTGTGATTGCCAAGCGATTCCCAATGAAACCCGATGAATACCTATCCAATACTCGTGCATTGCAATGTGATGGCGTGAACACCTCGTGCATGGACGTGTGAATGAACGTGTGACTAGTCAAGCCAGGAACAGCCGAGTGCCGACCAGCTCTGCTCTGCCCAGCCTTACGCGACTCAGCGCAAGCTGTGCAAATTTTTTACCATGTTGAAAGGCTCGGTCGATGGCAGATCTTGAAGCAGTTGGCGCACATTTAATGACTTGACAGTCGAATGATAGCATTTCGCAATGTTTAGTTCTAGGATACTTAGCGTGTAGCGCCTGCTTACTTTTCGTCCCCGTGTTTTCCGAGCTTTTTTCTACTGCTTAGGCTTCTCTGGATGCACAGAAAGCGGTTATACTTCTTATAATAATTTTTGGGGTTTTGCGTCCAAAGAACGCGATATGAATGTGAGAGATGCCATAGTGGCGGCCCCCGATAGTTAGACCACGTGGGGTTCTTTAACGTGCACCTAAATCTGAGCACATGGACTTCCTGCATATTGCGTCCATCAAAATGCAGCCTTCGCGAACTAACATGGTGCTACCAAACGTGTGGTTCAAACTACAAAATACGGCGCGGCGGCGCATTTTCGATGGAGGCGAAAATGCTTGAGGCCCGTGTGCTTAGATTTAGGTGCACATTAAAGAACGATTTAGGTGCACATTAAAGATATTGCCATGTTTAGTAACTCGGTAAAAGTATTGCAAATCATAATTACTGAATTAGACAGGGAAAGCAGAGCGGTGGGTCAGAAAATTAATATGCAGGAAAATAAAGCAATGTTCAGCATTCTCCGAAGAGAAGAGTTGTTTGCGATGCCTATCAAAACACTGGAAGTGGTAAAGGAATACGTCTGTTTAGGGAAGGCAGTGACCGCAGATACGAACCATGAGAATGAAGTAACAAAAAGTATAAGTATGTTTCAGTGTGCATTTGGCACGTATTCTGAGATAATGATTGGCAGTTTACCACTATCTCTCAAGAGAAAAGCGAATGGTAATTTACCACTATCTCTCAAGGGAATGCAGAGAGAAGACAAGATAACTGGTGGCAATTCAAAGTGAGAGCCTGCATTCTAACAGAAGGCAAACGCGCGAACGGGAGGCATAAAGTTAAATGGGCAGATGAGATTCAGAAGCTGCCGACGCTAACGTGGGCGCAGCCTGCACAGGAC
Source organism: Rhipicephalus appendiculatus (assembly GCA_030522465.1). Classification (NCBI taxonomy): domain Eukaryota; kingdom Metazoa; phylum Arthropoda; class Arachnida; order Ixodida; family Ixodidae; genus Rhipicephalus; species Rhipicephalus appendiculatus. Next base: position 9,731 of record JALIZH010031848.1, read on the forward strand.
CGGGTTGATTGGAGAAACATGGGGGTGGCATATACCGTACAATTAGCGTAGTCATGTTGCGTAGTCATGATGATGATCACACACTTGTGAATCGTGAATGCGAAAGTATCATTTCACGATTCGTACACAGTCTCAAATATATATATATATATATATATATATATATATATATAGTTCAAAAAATATATCAAGCACGTATGAAAAATTGTTCTTGGGAAGGACTGACGTCCCGCGGCCGAAACGTCAGTCCTTCCCAAGAACAATTTTTTCCCTACGTGCTTGATATATTTTTTGAACTGTTACTTCCGGGTCCTATGTTAGCCCTTCATTGTTTATATATATATATATAGATATATATATATATATATATATATATTGCCACGCGCGTTTCTTATTTTCATTCTTGTTGTACTCGGTTTTCGCCCACACAGACTGTCCGCATGCTCAGCGCAAACCGCGG
>JALIZH010031849.1:0-67439 GCA_030522465.1 Rhipicephalus appendiculatus
ACGTTAAAAAGCATACTATGACGGTAGGAATTTGGTCGGATCGGTGGCGTGTTATCTTTAGTAATGATTCGGTGCTCGGTCAGTGGTGTTTGCTTGACATTTGACGTAGACGAAAAGCAGTCTTCGAACTGGTGTATCAGTTCAAGCTGGCGCTTCCTATCAGACGGTGACAGCGTAGAGCCTATGTCCACTGACAATGGTGTCGAGGCAGGGATGGTCGCGTCGTCCGGTTGCGAAGTGAGACAATCGCTGGTTGGTCCACATCGTCGTAGTAGGCAAATGTGGTGTCATTCTGGATGTGACGGCGCTCGTTGAAGTTTGTGAGGAGCACTTCTGTCTGTCCATCAGTCAGGGCCAGGACACTTGTCGCGATAGAAACACCGTGCGTAAACAATAACGTAACTATTTGCTCTGCTGTCACATCCTTATGGCATGACCACCCACATGACACAGATACACGGCAGGAGGATCTCGGTGGGAGCGTCACATCGTCGGCTACTCGCGAACGCCGTGTGGTTGGTCAATGGTGATGTCGACATATGGATGTGCGGAAAACGTCACCATACGTTCAGGGATGTTCATGACACCGCCGTGATCTTGCAGAAAATCCATACCGAAAATGAGCTCTTTACAACGCTCTGGCAAAAGGACAAAAGTGGCGACAAAGCTGGAATCACCGATCAGAAGCCGAGCGGTGCATTTACCTGTGGGAGTCGTCAGATGACCACCAGCACTTATGTGTGGCCCTGTCCATGGTCCAACCACCCTTCCTAGTGTGGTTGGCGAATTCTTCTCCCATGATCGAGAAGTCAGCGCCAGTGTCAACCAGTGCTGTCACGTGACGTCCGTCTATGAGAACGCTGAAATCGGCACGTACAACTACCTCGGCATTATTACTTGTCGCCGTAATCGTCGTCATATCATCATCCTGCGGCGGTAGGGGGGACTTTTTGGCGTCTCGACGATAGGAAACCTTGCCCCCCACAGGTAACAGCAGTTAGTTTCCCCGGCGCGGACTAGGCGAACGGCCTCTGTAGACGTCAGCAGAGCTCTGGCGGTTCGGGGAAGTATGACGCCCAGTTGATGCAGATTGCCAGCGATGACGCGGTGAAGCTGCTTGGCCGGTCGACAGGCGATTGGCGTCGTGGGCACGGCGGTGTTCAAAGCGGAAAGAAGCGGGACGTGAAAAGTTGCCACACCCATAATCTCGATGACGGCAATAGCGGGCAATGTGACCTGGTTCTTCGCAGCGGAAGCAAAGGGGTCGACGGTAGGCCGTGCGCCACAAATCGGTTCAGCGAACTGGTGCACGTCTCACAGAATCCCGTTGCCGCCAAAGCGCGGCAGCGGGTTGTGGCTGGTAGGGCGTTGCCTCACTTGCAGGTGGAGGATGACGAACCACATCAGCATAGCTCAATGGATGTGGCTCAAGACATGGTGCGAGTGATATAAACTCTTGTCTCAATTCCTGGCGCACGATTTCGGCAACAGAACCGACGGGCGGCTCAGTAGGTGGAACGCCGAGGGCCGGAAGTATCTCACTCAGTATTTCCATGATTATTTGTGGTAGGGAACTTTTGCAACTGGCAGTGTTCTGAGCTGCAGCACTCTAACTTTGGGACCCTGTAGCAATTTTGTTGATACATGTACCATAAAAAGATAATGAAAAAAATTGGCAGATCCCAAGTACCATGGGAATCGATGTTATGCGATGCATGCGGAGGCAAGGTGACGGGGTTGTAATTTTTTTTATTGGGTGAAACGTTACGAAATGACGCTAAATATATGTACAAATGTTGTACGCACAGATATATGAGGAGTTTTTTTTTCGAAATGAGCTAAATCCAGAAACCGAAACTAGCTCAAATAAGGCTCCATTGGCACGTACATACTCTAACCTTTCCTGTAAAACACTTATCGGAACGAAAGGGGTCAATAAGACCAGTTACGTGTGCTTGCAGATTTCGTTTCAAAACGAAATTGAGCCAGATCCGTGCGCTGTACGGATCGAAATGAGGCAAATCCAGTTAGCCAATAGCAGAGCTTTTTACCTCCAGACAGGGTATTTGGCTGGATTGAAAAGGACGTGAGGAAGAAATCCTCACGAAGAAACACGAAGAAATCCTGAATCCCCAAAGCTACCAAATGATTTTTTCAAATCATGGCACTGTGTTACAGCTTGGAAAACATTGGGACGTGTATGCCTGGAAGACCTACTGTACGGCAGAGATGAAATCGCCATCCAGCTTGCCGTTTAAGATAAAAATAACCAAGGTTTTCTACATTCAAAGAAATGCAGCTGGTAGAAGCCCTAAAGTTAGAGCAGAACCCTACTATAATGTTTCCGTATGAAATTTCGTGCCAGTTCTAAAGAGGGGAAAGTCCCTTGCACAAGCACCCGTGCGATGCCCACTGTGCACTCATCATGTCAACGAAATGAAACTGATAGATGTTACGAGCCTTCTCGTAAAGCATTTCGGCAGTTCATGGCAAGGAAATCAAGAGCTCGCTTATTTGGTCAATGTCCTCAGGCGCGCCAAAGAAAATGATCATACAGAAGATTTCGAATAGAGCTGCTTGTGCTGCGAAGAAGACGCTACGGCTGTTCGTGTATAGTTGAAGGCCCTTAATTGAAGCATTGTTGCCTATGTTTGATGGCTTTTCGGGCAAAGCTCTATCATACCTCTCTTGAAAGTAGATTTCAATAAAGTTTTCGCAAGAATACTGCCTCGAATCCAATGTGTCATTTCAATATGAGCCAAATCCAAAGTTATCGTGCTAATATTGGTGAAGGCCGCTGTATATTTTTTAATTACTTGTGGCCGTAAGCCTCTCCTAGATGATATGTAAAATATATCGCGTAATAGGTTTGAAAGCGTTGTATTTACATTCCGTAACAAATTTTGGCAGTTTTCACAAATTCTGTTTAGGTGGATTTGACTCATTTCGAAAAAAAACTCTTCATATGTTGAACAGTCGCATATGTTTCATATAACCAGTTGTTTACAACTGCGTAACGGTACCAACAGAAAATGGGTATTACCAACACCGGAAGCGGTAAGCTGATAAGTAGGGCGCTTGTGCTTGCGAGAATGTTAGCCCTTGATAATGCTTCGTAGGCCAACTACAGTGGTTGGCGCTTAAGTGTACAAATGACGTTAACCCGACATGACGCCTGCCTCTTAGGAGTACATATGTAATGTTTATAAAATTAGATAGCCAGCACAGCAACCACAATTGACGGTTCCCCAACATTACGCCTGCATAAAGAATTTTTCCAAAACAGTCCCGAGACCTGGCGTGGCTCTGTGGTAGAATACTTGATTGCCACGCAGATTGCTTGGGTTCGATTCCTGCTGAAACCGTGATATTTATTATTTGTATTGGTCGGGTTAACGCTTCCGACGTCAGTTTTCTTAACGCTCTCGCATTCAAATTACTGATGTCTGTCCTCGCCGTTCCTTGGGAGATCTAAATTGTAATAATAATATGTGGGGTTTTACGTCCCAAAACCAAGATATGATTATGAGAGACGCCGTAGTGGAGGGCTCCGGAAATTTTGACCATCTGGTGTTCTTTAACGTGCACTGACATCGCACAGTACACGGGCCTCTACCATTTCGCCTCCATCGAAATGAGACCGCCGCGGACCGGGATCGAACCCGCGACCTTCGAGTCACAGCCGAGCACCCTAGCCACTGATCCACCGAGGCGGACGAGATCTAAATTGTCAAACACCAGTGGGGCATACCCGCATGCCGCGGCCCGTGGCATACGGGTATGTGCCACACGTGTCTGCAGGAAAGGGTTTGTTGACGTACGCGGCAAAATTTTCACGTTATTCATGTCATGACCAGCCAGACGTATTCGTCAATACCTCTTACCCTCTCATACAAATTTTGGTCTAACCCAAGTTAAGGAGGCGATCACGAGGGCACCCAGACGTAGGCGGCTAGACAGATAGATAGATATTTAGATACGTAGAAAGAAACGCAAAAGTGCATACAGTACGCAAAGAAATGCTTCGCATTTAATAAACATAAGCTTACTGGCGTGTGGTTAATAATAAGCTTACTGGCGTGTGGTTGGGTAGGCGGTCAAAGTGGCGGCATCGTTGTTGCAGTGCGCGCTCGATGATTGTCGCCTCTCTTAAAAGTTCATTCACTGTTGTGGGCGGATTGCGTGCGAGACTCGCGAATAGCGGTTCCGTAACTCCCCGCATCATATGACGCACCTTCTTCGCCTCGGACTTGCGAGGGAATGGACAGGTGTCTGTGATGGAAGGAGAACCGTCGATGTTGTTGGAGTTGCCATGCTTGTAACAGGAGGAACAGTCGAGGACTCCGGACTTAGGTCTTGTAGGTGCTGGCTGAATCGGTGTACAGGAGTTGTGACGAGAGGTTGAGTCTCTGGACTCGGTGTACGGGTCCGAATAAGGCTGTCCTGCATCATGTTGCAGGCTCCAGCACATCTACCAGTGTCGCGAAGTCAAAGAAGAGGCCTTAACGAACAGACTGACAGGAATAGCAGCAGGTCGGTTTTTAGGAGCTTGCTCCTTAAGCTCGCGCCTTGTCCTGGCGGCGAAGGCGGCGTTGGCGTGTACACTTCTCCGCTCAAGGCATGCTCAAGGCGCCGGCTTTCCGGTGATTTCAAAAATGCTCGCTAGATGGCGGCGCCGCTCAAGGCGACGCACACCACTCTCGGCACGTGCGCTTCCTTTCTCTTCGCCGGGAGCTCACGCAGTAAACACTCTTCGTTACCGCTCGGCCGCATGAACACCGCAGAAGCCAAGGAAGCAGTGCGGCGGGCTCGCCGCCCGAGCGCCGCATGTAATGTATATATAACAACGTTGTCACATCTCTATATGATGGTCGGAGATGTGTACGGAGGATTCGCGGGCTACCCGATCATCTCCGAGCAAGCTCCTCTAACATGAATCACTTTGTGGATATGGCGGTGATTTTTTTAATACTGCGCACAAGCGAGTTCTTCGTCCTTTCTGTCTTCTTTACATAGCATATGCATAACTGTGTTGTCTTTTTCTTGCCGCAAGCACGTGGCAATATGGGCGTACCTTTGCCGAGGTGACCTACCAGCAGGACATCGCTCGACAACACGACGCCGTGCGAGAATAACGGTGTGGTCATCGACCCAAATTTCTTGAACGATGCAGATTAGGTGATAGAAACCATGACCCGGGTGTCATGGATATTATCGTTAGTCGTCGGTATGGAGATGTGCCACCAGGGGTCAACGTGGGCACATCCATATAAAACAGTGCTATACCAGCCAAATACCCACAGCAGTGTGCGAGTTCTCGATTGACAATAAACAATCAACTGCTTGTGTGAAGGCACATTTCACTTTCTTGTTATAGTGATTCCTATGACAGAGGAATCATTTTTTTCGGCTTATCAACTCTTGGCTCTCACTCGGTCTTTGGACCACAAGCAGCGTTTGCTGGCACGCTAAAAGGCCTTCCAGATACATCAGCCCTTGGAATCTGCGTGGTGATTGCCTCCCCTTTAAACGTGTGTGTGACAGGTAATAAGGCTCACGTTAGCCAATGTTTGGGGTCATTGATTTAACTGTGTTCGTGCATGCCTGTGCGCGCACACCAAGCATAATCCTAACTTAATTATGGCGCGAATGTTTTACCTGATAACGGCTTCATAAAATATGCAGCGCCTATATCATACGCAGCGCCTGCAGCCTCCGAGTGACTTCAGTGGGCAAGATAGGAGCCACTGCGCCAGCATGGCTAAAACTTGTCTGCTCTTCGCACCACAGGTGTGTAACCAAACCTCTCTTTTCGCTGACAATGCGAAAATAAATTTCTTGTTTTGGTGCCTTGCCCACGTATGATTTCCATCATTGCCTGGGATTGTTTTGATTCCTATTGCTATCATGCTGCGGTGATGTTGAAACTAACCCTTGTCCCAACACGCGATCCACTAGCTCCTCTGAACCGGAACGTGAACCCCAGCAAATGAGGGAGATCATTAAATTACTTAAGGACATGAACGAAAAACGACTGCCCTCACAATTGGACAAGCCAAACTACGCGCCAATGCTAACTAATGCTAAGCCAAACTGTGCGCTAATGCTAAATCAAGCCAGGAATCCATGGAAACTAAATTACTGGACGCTCTTGAGTGCTTGGAACTAGTTTAGAGTCGTTGCAAATCACTTGAAGGCATAGAACTTGATGTCGCCTCGACCCAGTAGACCGTTCAACAACTAACCTCTAAACAGCAGGCTCGTATAGACGACCTCGAAGACCGCTCACGAAGAAACAATCTAATTTTAAGAGGCATACCCGACGCCCGTGAAACTTGGGAACAAACTGAACAAAAAGTGACTGCTATTTTTTCAAGTGCTTTCGGCAACGACCTTTCTTCAACCGCAAATTGAGCGCGCACACCGCATAGGCACGTTTTCTACGCATAGATGCCGGTCGGTGACCATTCGTTTCTACTCGTTCACAGACCGTGCTTGAATACTAGCATCTCTCTCTACCCTAAAGAGACAGTAGGATTGGGCGTGTTGGTACAACATGATAAAGAGTGCTTAACAGCGCAAACGACAGGGAGGTGATAGAAGAGAAGAGACAGGGCGCTGAACTGCCAACAATTTATTTCTAGCGAAAGTCTTCGATTTTATACAGTCAGCAGTTCCACCAGTCATGCGCGAAATACAATGATAATGCACAAGTACATCACAACGCCAAGCAAAGGAACAACTTTTCTTTATCGGTGAGCGTGACAGAAGGGGTGCTAACACAATCATCTTTTAATGAAAAAAACCTTTTCTGCCTCGATGATTTCGCGTGTGGTGCGATCCCTTCATTTTGGGGCAATAGTGCAATCTTAAAACTTTGGCCTGCATCCACACGTGCTGCAATGAGCAGACAGCCACCCTTGTTTATATCGATCAACATTGCACAGATGTTCATTCAGCCTCTCATTTCAACAACGACCTGTTTGGCCCAAGTAGTGTCTTCTACACGACAACGGTAGCTGATACACTAGATTACAAATGCAATGTCTAAATTTATTTGCGTGCTTGATAGTGCACCCGAGGGTGGGTCTGGATGCTGGAACGGACAGTTTGCACAGGCAACTCAATTTTCGAGGGGCCGTAAAGACCACGTTCACATTCACTCGCTGCGCCACTTCCTTGAGATTGTGCGCTATATTGTGCATATACGGAACTACAACGAAAGCCTGTTGAGCTGTGAAAGGTTGCTCTACGTTAGCATTCTCTTTGGTCGCAAAATGCAGGGATAGCACCACACGTGAAATCATCGAGGCAAAAAAAAGATTTTTTCATTAAAAGATGATTCTGTTAGCACCCCTTCTGCCGCGCTCACCGATAAAGAAACGTTGTTCCTTTGCTTGGCGTTTTGATGTACTTCTGCATTATCCTTGTGTTTCGCGCATGACTGGTGGAACTGGTGACTGTATAAAAGCGAAGACTGTGATGTATCTGCTGCTGCTGCTGAAGTTACTGGCGATGCTGCATCGTGAGTTGCTGTCGTTGTTGCTGGTTCTGAAGTTGCTGGTGTTCGAAGATTCGCAATGATTCCCAATAATTTGCATCCCGCGGCCGCTGGGGTCACTCCCGCGGCCGGCAAAGTTGCGTAGGCTCCAAGAAAGTAAGCTTTGAGGGTGTCTGCCAGGAGGTGTTACACGACGGTGATGGAGGGCTTTGCCAATGGCGATGAAGCTTGGGGAGGTGGCGGCTTGTCTTGCGGGGGAAGTGGGTCATGCTCGTTGTAGTGTCCTGAGGGCTTCGCGGTCACGTTGTTTACCATCCTTAGCTTTTCGTTTTGAGACCCGGTGTTCTTGCTTCCCTGCTTGGCGCTACTGGTCGCCTTGACACGATGCAAAATCTCATTCTAGTGGCTTTTGTGCTTCTTGCGTCGCTTCTTGTAGTCGGAAGCCACTTCGGCAGTCAAGTAGTCCTTATTGTGTGCTTGGTCCACAGGTGCATCTGATCTGGGTGAAGACTGCCAGGTTGACGACGATTCTTCCTCGCTCGACAAGGACGACGACTATTCCGAGGCATCCTGGTTCAGTTGTGCAGCGACCCCGCCAAGGAGGGCCATCTCGGCCGCTTTCGAAGGCGTCGGAGATTCGTCCACATGTACTGTTGTCGGCAGAGGAGTGCCGGTGTACGTCCCGGCATCGCAAACGAGGGCCGTACATCGAGCTGACGTATTTGGGTGCGAGATTTCGTGCCATGGTGGCGTATTTGGAGACATCACCGCCGGAGTCTCCCGACCACTTGTCGATCACGTTGTGCCCCGGTTCGCGGGAGTCCTCGTTTCCACCGGTTTCTTGCATCATGTGCATGACGTAGTGCTGAAGCTGTGCGGTGTAGCGATTGTAGATCCAGCGCAGGTCTCTGGTGTTAGGCGCCATCTTGCGGTATTCGGCAGCGTCGTAAACGGTTGCGGGGTGCATGTACCTGGTTGAGTGCGGCTCGCAGCAGCGCTGCTGCTCACAGTACCGATAGTCGACTTGCTTGGGCTTGAAGCAAGACGAATTCCAGACCCTACCGCCAGGATCGGGCTTGAGGAGCATGTAGGGCGAGAAGTAGGGCTCGGCGTGCTGTTGCTTCTGGGCCAAGTCCTGGAGGTCCACGGTGCCGCGTGACGGGCAGTACATGCGTTCGCCCTATTGGTCTGGGAAGTAGGACAGCTTTGGCAAGCTGTAGCTCAGGCCGTGGGAAATCGGGGTCTTGTAGTCGATGCGCACGGTGCACCCGGGGTTTCCCTTGGCCATCGAACTCTCCACGGAGTACCTTCCGGACGAGTCCTCGCACCGAAGCGCTGTGGATTGCGTGGAAAACGAGAGGGTCTTTCTGGCGTGTAACCAAAACTCTTCAATTGGGGAGCGTAGGGCCGAGCTAGGTTGACCATGGGCTGGCACTTGGCGAACTGCGGTTTAGCGAACATTTCGTTGTTTTGGCCTGCATCCATACTTTGCCCGACGAAGGAAGGCCTTTGGGATGTCGACAGACACGTGGGAGCCCACCTGTGTAGCCTGGGCTTGTGCAATGCGCGAGACCGACGCTGCAGTCTACGCTGAAATGGCGGCGTGCTGTGGCTTCGAAGCCCACGCTAGGGATGTGCAGCTTGGGCAAGGCGATGCGATATACGGGCTTTTGAGTCGGGAGGCCGGGCGAAAGCGAAGGTCACGGCCTGCTGCGATGTCGAGACGAGAAAAGTCGGGGGGGCCGGGCGAAGGCGATGTCACGGCCTGCTGCGATGTCCAGACGAGAAAAGTCGGGGGGGCCGGGCGAAGGCGATGTCACGGCCTGCTGCGACATCGAGGCGAGAGGAGTCAGAAGGTCGGTCGAAGGCGAAGTCGCGGTACGCTGCGACATCGAGGTGAGAGGAGTCGAGAGGCCGGTCTACGGCGAAGTCCTGGCTCGCTGCGATGTCGAGGCGAGAGGAGTCGGAAGGTCGGTCGAAGGCGAAGTTGCGGCGGGCTGCGATGTGCATGCGAGAGGTTCACTGGGTGGAGTGGTTGTGACGGTGACGGATACGGGTGTGATTTTGGGCCGCGGCTCTATTGCGCGGCGAGCTCTCACTTGAGCGTAGATGACTCTGTCAAGTCTGCTTCCAACTCTTCATAGTGAAGAGCAGCCTGGATATCGTTGTTCCAAGAAGATGAGTTTGGCGTTCTGCGCCACGATTAGGACGAGCACTTCCTGGAGCCTCTCCGCAGGGGTCGACGACTGTGCATGCAGGGCGTCGACATGTGTTGGGTGATGACTTTTCGGTCGAAGCGGCGCTTTGTACGGAGTTGATCCATGGTCGAGAGTCGACGAACCAGACGACCGGGTGGGTTTCGGCACCAGAACGAAGTGTAACGAAAACGCGAAGAACCCCGGACCTGGACGCCTGGCTACATCGAAGGAATAAGAACTGAGCGAGGCAGCGCCCGTGGCTGTCGCTCGTGCCCTCACCCCTTCTTCCTCCTTTATTTGCAACATCGTCAGCGTGGTTGCGTCCTCCTAGCGCAATCTCGGAGAACATGGTCAAAGCGTGTCGATAGCAGCGAAAACACTGCCCCCCGCTGGCATCAGGGAGTTGGGCTAGACACTGCTATGTTTTTCGTCTTTCGCTTCGTGTTAGCGTGTGACGGCTCGTTGTCGAAGTAGCGCAGCGTCCACATGCACGAACGGCGTTTCGCCGCCAAAACTGCCACAGTAAGCGCTGCAGAAAGGCAACGATGTAAACGAACAAATGTCGTGCCTTGGAGAAGCGAGAAAGGCCAGCAGGACGTGGAACGCCTGCGCGCTTTCGCGGCTCAATCTACGAACTTCTCTGCCTCCCGTGTTGCTGAAGCGCAGTGTGGTAGTGTATGCGTGATCGCAGGCACAGGATACCCTATCAGTCGGGAGCGCACATCGTGCCGTTTCTCTCCTTAATTGATGACGCTTTGAAGAAGTGCATGTCAAGCAGCAGTGTTTATTATGAGTTTCTTGATGCCATCTTTGCGCGGGATTCACGTTACGCTTTGTCCAGGTATATGTTAACAACTTCACCTACCACAACGGTTAAATCATGATCATGGGCGTTAGTCGTAGCGATGGAGATGTGCCACTAGGCGTCAACGAGGGTGCATCGGTGTTAAACGGTGCTATTCGCAATGCCCATAGACTGTCGCGCCCCTAGCGGAATTTAGGAGCGTCCTCTCATGGATGATCAGTAGACGACACCATGGCAGGCCTACGCAGTCGCTCACTTGTTCGGCTGTGTTAGCAGGAAACAAACACTACGAGTTTGCATATTTCCGGCTTCAGTGAACAAACCGGGCCCTCCGTGACACGATAAATCTGATTCGATCGTGCGAGACGCGAAGTTTTCGTGAAAATACGTGCCAACTCGCGCGTTCAACGATGACCCACATCGTACATATATCAGCTTCGCGAGGTTTTGTGTAGCGACGTAGGTTAGTTAAACGCTGTGGTCTGACCTTCTCAGTTGAAACTCACCTTGTTTTACTTGCATATAGCATTCGTCAGTGCTCTTGTAGTGCACGAATTTATAATAGCGTAGGCGGGAAGTCGCGCGAGCTAGCGATATATAACCGAGTAATCTCAAATTGGCCAGCGCTGCGCCACTTGTTTTTGTACGTTTGTTGACAGATGGCAGCACTCTGCAAGCGATTTGTTTGTTGACCGATGTGAGAGCGAAAAGTTCTGCGTGCGCACATAACGTTCTGACGCGGACTAATCGAAGTCGTTCGGTGGAGGAAATTCTCCAGATTGCTCTCAGCAATGATGTTAAGAGGAACCACCTTGACGACGACGATTTTTCACTGGACGGAGAAGGCTGTGAAAGCGTGTGTGTGTGTGTGTGTGAGAAGGAGTGTGGCAGCGACGATGAACGATCAACAGCTAACTCACGAGGAGCGAGTTGCACTTCACGTTCCCTCGCGCGCTAATGTTTTTTCACGCTCGTAAGTCACTTTTATTGTATTTAATGCATAGTATCCTTCAGCGAGATCAAAATGAAAAACATAGTTTTTCTTGTACATTGCGCGTAGCGCAATTATTGTGGATATTATCGAGTGCCGCATGCCGCCAAAACGCTCGAGCTCTAACAGGGAAGCAAAATGGTTAGAGCGATGAAACGTGCATTCACGGCCACAATTCACGCCTATCGGCTCACTTCTCCTGTACTTCACCGGTACCTTCCGATCGGCGTAGTTGTTCGACGCATTTTCGCAACGTCGAAGAATTCGTCGTTGCGAAAAGCATACGTGCGTGTTCTTTTCGATATTGATGTTTCGATCGTGCTGATCAAACCTGCGGCATCCGAGTGCAGTGACTTGCGCACGGCTTGAATCTGAGCATGGCTGTGACACAAGCGCTACTAAATAGGATGTTAAATGCTTGTGTTCCGTCGAAGAAGCAACTCCGCGTTCCTGACTGCGCAAGTAATGACGACGGCGTATGTTTGCAAACCATCGCCACGTTAAACATTCGGTCCCGTGCAGCGGCGACGACGCTACTCACTCGCGGCCTACGACTGCGGCAAATCCGTCAGGCAGGCCTCGGTACACAGTATATCTCGGAGTGCCGTTCAGGTAATACGTCAATTCTAGTTCATGAAGTTTTCTGCAGCACGCACAGGATTTCGCAACGCATTGCTTATGCACGGTAACGGAGCTGAAATATAACCTTTCCCACCGTGGCAAATAATTAGGTGGCGAGCTTCCATGGTTTGAGAAAGCATTTCGGTCTCATATCCATTACAGTGCAGCTCATGACTTCATCCGGTGAAAATGGCTCGGGCCATACGTCCGCACGTCCTATCTGTTCCTATGCTAACAAACGGATTGACCCTCCATCGGGCGCCATCTTGAATCGTACAGCGCGCCACCTATAGTTCGTGGGCATTGCGAATAGCCGCCAAACACCAATAGACGTTGCACGAACTCTCATAATCACTGCAGAATAAGCACTACTTCTGTGAAGACAATTCTCGCTTTCACGTTATTTGATTCCTAAGAGAGAGGAATCGCTCATGTTTTACAGCGAAAGCTGTTATGAGATCACAACATTGCAAGGGTACCGTAGTTGTCCGCCGCCGCCGCCTCCGCCTGTGTCCGTAACCGCTATCTCAAGAAATAGGGAAAAAAACGAAATAAGAGAAAATATCCAGATGGACAGGGGTTCGAACCTGGGTCCGCTCCGTGCCAGCCTAATATTCTACCACTGAGACGTGCCGGTGCGCAAAACCCCTGTGCACAAAAACCCTATACAAGCGTTATGTCGGGAAGGAACCGCGTTAACATACGGAATATAACGTGGTCGAAGAGTAAAATAACAACCAGGCGTCACACAATATGAACTGCATTACGAGTGCGTCTTTGAATGCCTCCAACCCATTACAAAGGGCTCCGCCCTAATTCATCGTCATCAGCCACCGAATCAATTAATGGAGTATGGGGCACCGTGCAAGCGTACTTGTATCAGTAGCCCCAAGAGAGGTTGCAACTGGTTCTAGAAATGGTGTTCTTGCAGCTGTGCTGCGACTGTGCTGCGCTTTCCACGCAGGCCTGGTGTTGTTTTTTTTTTTGTTGTCACCCGTCACCGGGTGATTTGAGCAGTTCTTGAACATCCAGAAAGCAGCGCAAATTGCGGAAAAGAAGGGCCTTTCCTGCGATTTGCGCTGGTGTGGTGAGCAGTCGCACCACCATACCAGCATCCTAGGCTGGTAAGGGACGATCAGTTGCTAGCTCTTACGTTTTTTGCGTTTATATTGTTTTGTGGGTTGTGGCATCTGTGTTTCATAATAATGCGTACAGTGGCCTTCGAAAACTGCACATTGTCACACTAGTAAAACAAAAGTTAAATACATGATTCCTACTACTTTTCGGTTACATGTCAATATATGAAAGATACCTTCATTGTATGAGTAATTTCATTGTCCTTTGAAAAATAAATTTCTAATAAGCTTCGGTGTGGTATTACGTAACTCCGTTGTTCGCAGCCTCTTCGTAACCCGAGCACGCACCTGGAAGGTAAGTCGAAGAAAGCTGATGTCCATTGCATTGTAGGTGTATGGAGTTATCGAATCATGCTGTAAGAATCCGAAGCCATGCAGGTCCAGTATCTGGCGAATCATGCCAACGCTGGTAATGAAAGACTGCTTCGTTACAGTGTCCTGTAGATTTTGCAGAGGAGCCGATGTATTCAGCGTGAATATGAACCTGTTGGTATCAGTTCGAAGGAACATGTATGATGTGTCTGGAAAGAAAAAAAACATACAACCATGATACCTCAGGAAGACGAGTGCAGACGAAGACTAGTGGCTATGAAGGGCATTATATCCCTTTCTGTCCCAGCGTCCACATATGTGGACAAAACATTGGGACAAAACATATCAGTGAAGTTGGATCAGGCTAGCCAACGCGTTGCCTTGAAAACCTATTTTAAATGTTCGCATTACTCCAGCATTTCATAACATCTATATGTGTCAACTTGTGTGAACAAACAGCGAAAAGTGCGCACCGAATAATGGTGTTCTTCTGAAGTCGCCTGTACAGGTATATGACTGAATGTTTTTGATAACTTCACCCTGTATTTGTAAGAGTTTTAAATGCGAATGCATTTCTTAGCCGCGCTATGTCAGGTGGCGTTGTCCGGCGTTGTACGGCGTTGTCCGGCGTTGTCCACGGAGGAGGAGGATAGGTGCAGTGCTTCGCCGCTCCTTCTCTCGCCGTTCGCTCTCTCTCTCCCCCCTGCGCCCCACTCTCCCGTCCGCTCAGCCTCACTCTCGACCGTTCGCTGGCTGGGCGCCTCTCAAGGCGATGGCAGAAGTGGAGAGGAGGAGCGCGCTCTGGTGCGTGAGGGCGCTCGCATCGTGGCAGCTCGGCGGAGCTGCCGCGATAAAAAAAAACAACAACAACAGGCGCTGCGCCATGCTCCCGACCGGGCTGCAGAAATTAGGCACCTTTTCCTTCTTGGAACCACAACCAGCATATATAAATGGAGTGAAGCGCGCGGGAAATGCATTCGCATTTCCTCACGATTTCCCTTCGGGGAGGTGGGGGGCATTTTTTTTATATTATTTGGCTTTAATTGAGAAAAGGCAGGGTTGTTTCTGTGCGACTTTTGTTGCACTGTGAGTGAACAAAGTTTTGTGAGTTGAGTCGTCGCTGCGGCGCCAGGCACGCCAACTTCGTGTAGGAAGCTGATAAAACACCGCATGGAAGTAGGACTGGCTTCGTTGTCGTGTGGCTTTGCACAGAAATGATTTGTAGTATACCTAAATACGCCTTCTCGAAGATATGTTTAAAATTTATTGGCGTTTTTGGGACGTGAAATAAGAGATGAAGACATGCATGCCATAACTTCTGAGCGAAACTAGCGGGAAGCCCATGTTCCTATTTGGAGAGCACCGATGATTCGCAAGTTGAAGCGGAGCCATGAAGAATCAAAGACCTCTTGAAAAATGCTGCTGCTAATGATGAAAGCATTCAGTTCGAATGCAACCATGAATGCAGTGGTAATGATGACCAACGATGATAGCGATAATGACGAACACGTTGAAGTAGACCTGTAGCAAGCAAGCGGGCGATAATGATGGTTATGACGAAAGCCCTATTAACGCGTTGATGATGGCGGTAATGAACGATGATAGAGAAAGTGTTGAATAAGAGCCGTTAGCAAGCGGCTACGTGAGCGTTTATGAGGATATTGTTACGGAGGTGAAGTGAAGGAAGACGAAGAGCGGGAGAACCGGAGAGGAGCGCGAGTGTGTTGGTCAGCCATTTGGACTCCTGCCTGTGTTTTTGCCAGTAAATACATCTTGTCTCTACACAACCAACCCCGTAGCATATTGGTGGGAGGTGCTGGGTACAACAGCAGGCAAAGGAGCTCCGCAGGGGACCGTTGCATCGCTTTCCCAGCCATGGCTAACGTTGAGCCCTCCGGATCAACATCACCGTCTCCATCAAATGCACCATCCCCACCATAGGTTTTCGTACCACCTAAGGATCCAGGTACATTTAGCGGGACCCATGGCGTCGACGTTGAAGATTGGTTGGCCATGTTCGAATGAACGCGTGAGTGCACCGAACAGATGGGATCCCCCACTAAAGCTGGCTAATGTATTGGACGCGTTAAGCTAAGGAGCTCGAGCGCGCTCTAGCCGGCGGAGTGCGCTCTTGTAAGCTTAACGGTTAGAAAGCGACTTCAGGGACGTGATTAAAGAGCGCGCTCTACGCGCTCCCAACCCCGTGGACGGTGCACGAGAGCTCGAGCCTCCTACGGCTTCCGGAAGAACGACGTGTTTCCGCCTTTTTCCGAGTCGCCGTTAAGCTAAGCTCCGAAGGCGTCGCACTCGAGCGCACTCGAGTCGACTCGAGTGTGTTCCTATGGAGTTCGGAGCGCGCTAACTTAACGCGCCCATTGTTTTACATTAGAGGCACGGCCAAGGTGTGGTACGAAAACAACAAAGAACTCACTAGCTGGGACCAATGCAAAGAAAAGATGCGAGAGGTATCTGGCAAACGCGCCGGCCATAAGATCGCGCCAAAAAGATCGCCGCCTGCCTTGCCAATCTTCCACGGAATCGTACCTCTCATACATTCAGGACGTGCTGGCTCTCTGCCGAAAGGCCGACAATGACATGACGGAAGGTGTGATGGTCAGGCATGTGCTGAAGCGGATCGCCGACGACGCATTCAATCTTCTGATTTGCAAGGGTTGTTTCGCCGCGGATGCAATCGTCAAGGAGTGTCGTCAGTTCGAGCAAGCAAAAAGCCGCCACATTCTGCAACCGTTCGCTAGACTCCCAAACACCGCTGGAACGTCGACTTGTGAACACCAGTTGGCACCACAACGTCCGTCGCCGCCGGAAGACCTGACACTAATTGTTCGTTGTGAACTGGAGGCAAAAACGCCCTCAGCATTCTATTCGCGCAGTGCCGATGCCACCCCTGTTACCGTTCCTCTCGTTCAAGCCATCGTTCGCCAGCAGCTTGAAAACATTGGAGTGCATTCCGTGTGCTCTGTCGCCGCTCCCAGAGTCAGGGAACGCCCTTCTGCTACGTCTTCCTGAAACCGACAGTTTTCTCCACGTTCTCGCAACCCGGCTGAGTGGAGAACTGCAGATGACCGCCCTATATGTTTCAACTGCCACCTCGTTGGCCATATTGCTCGTTACTGCCTCAACACATGGTCCTCGGCACCTCGCGCAAAGCCAAATATGAGCCGTTTCGACGGTACCACCCGCAACGTTTCACCTGCTCCTGAGTCCAACGCCGCTGACAATTCTGCTCCGAACACTTGGTACAGTCGCTGGCCTTCGCCACGTGCGCACCAATCTCGTTCGCCGCAAACACGTTGCCCATCGTCCCGTTCGCCGCAGCCTCGACGCCTATCGTCCCCCGTGGCTTTCGGCCACACCATTTTCGAAAACATAGAAATACAGGCCCCAGAGGTGGTGCTGAATTGACGAATACTGCAGCAAATCCTCTCTCCGTACCCACCAGAAGAAGTGTAATAGACGTTGAAGTAGACGGCGTACCTGTCCAGGCACTTATCGACACTGGCGCAAGCATGTCGGTTATGAATGCAAGCCTACCCACACGTTTCAAGAAAGTGCTGACACTAGCAGCTACACAAATGCTCCGTGTGGCCGATGGCCGCACGCCGATGGTTCTTGGTATATCTACTGCCCGCTTAGTATAGTCGACCACCGTACTTCAGTCCTCTTCGCCGCGATTGACGACTGTCCTTATGACGTTATCCTTTGCCTGGACTTCTTGTCAAATCATGTTGATCTCATTGGTTGTGCTACCGGAGTCCTTCAGCTAGATCTGCCTCAGCTCATCTATGCCCCCCAACACTACCCCGCCGCGCCTGTGCTCTCTTCAAAATGTGCGTCTGTCACCTCAGGCAGCCACCTACGTCGTTTTGACCGCACAGCCGCAGATTCCCAATGATCAATATGTTCTCTTTCCCCTCGTCGACGTCCTTTTGAGCAGCAACGTTGCCGTTCCACATACGCTTGTCACTGTCACCGACAACCGTACCTCGCTCCCACTTCTAAATTTCAGCTTGTGCCCTCAAGTGCTTCCCCGTGGCATGTTCTTGGCCAACACATCTAATGCTGACGACTTTGAAATTGCAGCTCTCACCACCGAGACTAATTTACTTCCGTCTAGTGCAGCTAAGCACCTGTTTTATGCCGGATGATTTCGCGAAGATGATTGCACCCGACCTCAACCCTGCACAGGCCAATGACGTCCGTCGCGTTCTCGCGTCATACAGCGACATTTTTTTGTCTGACGACAGACCTCTAGGGGCAAACATCCGTCGGTTCAGCCCCGTATAAACACTGGCGACGCAAGTCCCTATTCGACGGCGCCCCTATCGGGTCTCACACTGAGCGCAGGGTTATCCAAACGGAAGTTGACAAAATGCTCATCAAATAGTTCTTGGGACTCCCCTGTCGTCCTTGTGAAGAAACAAGATGGTAGCTGGCTCTTTTGCATTGGCTATCACCACTTAAACAAGATCACGCAAAAATATGTACACCCGCTACCATGCATCGATGACGCGTTGGACTGCCTGCACAGAGCTACATACTCCTCGTCAATTGATCTTCGCTCCGGCTACTGGCAGATTACTGTCGATGCAATGAACCGCGAGATGACGGCCTTCATAATACCTGATCGTTTATACCAGTTTAAGGTCATGCCCTTTGGCCTATTCATCGCTCCTGCGACATTCGAGCGGTTGATGGAGAGTCTACTGCGTGGTTACAAGTGATCTACTTCCCTTTGTTACCTTTATGGTGTTATTGTCTTTTCTTCCACCTTCGACAGCAACCTGACCCGTCTCGCTGCAATTGTCGCAGTCGTTAGAGCAGGTGGGCTTCAACTAAATTGCACGAAATGCCAATTTGGCCGCCGTGAGATTACCGTGCTGGGCCATCTTGTAAACGCTGACGGCGTCAAACCCGATCCCGAAAAGATTCGAGCCATTCTCAGCTTTCCTGTGCCCCGCTCTACTTCTGACTTCGTCGTTTTGTGAAAAACTTCGACACTGCTAGGCCACTGACAGACCTGCTGAAGAAGGAGACTACATTCTCATGGGGCCCTGAGCAGGCTCAAGGGTTCACCGCTCTCATCGGCTTCCTAACTACGACCCCCCATACTCACCCACTTTAATCCATCTGCTCCCACAGAAGTCCGCACTGACGCAAGTGGGCACAGTATCGGCGCAGTTCTCGCTCAATGGCACGACGGTAGACAGTGCATGATAGCTTACGCCAGTCACCAGCTCTCTCCCACCGAGAGAAATTATTCCATCACCGAGAGAAAGTGTTTGGCTTTCACAAAGGGTAAAAAGCAGCGGAAAACACAGGACACAGTGAAAAGAAGTCGACGGGACAGGCTGGCACTTACAACTGAACAGAAAAATGGCGCTTGAAGGCTTATTTAAACCCACCGGCAACCACGTTGCACATGTGTGAGTAACCATGCTTCGCCTAAAACGAAAAATCGAAAAACTCAGCTAATAATCGCGTTCAGAAAGATAATCTCTTTGTAAGATAGATGCACTGACGTGTCACTGACACAGGCATTACCCCGTTTCTTTATGCAAAATGCCTCTAAAATTTCCCTTTCGTCCTTTGTCCCACCCCTGCCCAAAACGCTAGTACTTTCAAAAGCAGGAGTGCACCCGCACTGCTTGCAGTGGCTCGGCAGATGAGCACCGTCACTCATGGGAAGGGAGGCTCTGTGTTCCCTGAGGCGATCGTTAATACAACGGCCAGTTTGGCCGATGTATGCTTTGCCGCACGGTAAAGGGATGTGATAGATCACACGTGTAGCATAAGACAAACTTCGAAGCATGGTTTGTGCCACATGTAGCCCTTCTCTGCGCATGCCGGTTGATGCGGCTGCATGGACCGCTCAACTTTCGCCTTGTGGCAGGACTTGAGGGCTGAGTCCAAAGTTGGAGGCACGTCTTGTTCGCCTTAATAGTTACAACTGCGTATGGAGAAGATACGTGGCGTGCCAATAAAACACTCGGAGAGGGTGAGACCACATAATCACCGTTCCGGTACACTGAGGCACGGTTCAACAGCAACTCAGGTTAGTGCTTGTGGTGGCAGAGTTGGCACACGAGAGGTTGTTCCGAACCAGCTTCGACACGTTGATGGACGCAGGAAAGTGAAGTTGTACGACACCGACTGAGCAGTCAATGACATCGGAGTGGTCAGACAAGAAATCGAGTCTGACGATGGCATCATGAGGACAATGAGCAAGAACATGAAACCGGACGGAAGTTTGGCAGTCGGCGACCCTCATACGTGCGGTGCACATTCCAAGTAGAGCCAGTGTTGCTCCACTAGCGACATGTACTAATTGTGACTCGGGTGGCGTAAGGACTTTACCCAACCGTGCACGGAGATGAGAGCTCAGAATGGAAACATGTGCACCGGTGTAATGAGAGCAGCAAGGGGCAGGCCATCCATTTCCACAGCAAGAAGGCTCTGGTCCATAGTCAGGGGGAGCAGAAGGTTTTCAGGTCGGGGCTCCAATGCAGCGTCACCTCTGGGAGCTGCATTGCTCAGTTTTCCGAGTCTAGGCGTCCGGTAGGGCGGGGCGTTGAAGAGCGACGGGGCTGAGGTGACCGGGAGTGACGTTCGTGAACGACTGGACCGTCGGACTGATGTTGCAGGAGCCTCAATGTATGGTCCACTGTCACGAGCGGCAAACTGCAGGGGCTGGTTGTCGTCGCGTCAAAGCGAGAAAACGAGCGAGGTGTGAGAATGACAATAGCGAGAAATATGCCCCATACCATGCCAACGAAAGGAGATCGGCTTGCCGTCTTGCGTTCTCCACTGTGCGAGGTATCGTTGCCCCGCGTTCTCCGTTGTGCAGGGTCTCGATAGTGACGAAACGCTTCCTGTGCACGCGAAGGCGGTGTCATTACACTCACACGAGGTTGCGTGAGCGAACATATGGGCCGCAGTCCGACATTTGCGAGCTTTCATCACTACCTTCTGAATCAACGAGATCCTTGGTCGAGGATCATCGGACGGTCGCGTCAGAAAAGATGGTGAAGATGCCACCCCGATTTCGCGACTCACAATGCGGACAACGCTCTCGGTGGTAGGCAGTTGACTGCATGTCGGCTGAAGGTCCTCGCAGGATGACGTAGCGTTGGTATTTGGAAGCCGCATGAAATGCTGGCCGATGCGGCGACTCTTCAGTTCGAAACACCGGCACCCTTTGATGATGTCGCGCACGGTCGAGCCGTTCTTAGACACCAGAAAATTGAAAGGATTATCTGCAATGTCCCTAAGCACATGGCTGACTTTGTCTTGTTCGGTCATTTTGGTATCGACATGACGGCAAAGGGCGAGAACATCAAGCATGTACGACACTGAGGATTCGGTCGAAGTTTGAGCCCCACTGCAGAGATTTCTCGAAGCGGCCCGCTGGCACCCCGAATGGTCTACCAAAAAGGTCGCGGAGCTTCTGCTTACAGACACCCCAACCCGCTACATCTGTCTCATGAGCCTGAAAACACGCGGCCGCCGTGCCGCACAGATAGAAGGCAACGTTGGCGAGCATCATTGTCTGGTCCTACGGATAGGCCGCTGCAATATGCTCATATTTCGCTATGCAGTCATCAACGTAAACGTTTTCTGTGCCGCCTAGGTTACCGGGATCGCGCGGCTGAGTCAACACAATCAGCACCGGCTGGCAGGAAATCACGGTCGAAGCAGAAGCAGCACCTTCTGTTGACATTGCGGGGCTATCCAGGACACGGCCGCTGCGGAGTTCTGTCTTGCGTCGTACTCAGCACCTCTACCAAAATTATATTTATAAGATTATATTTACAAGATATTTACACAGGAAAATAGTCCCACAGTCAATATGGTGGCTGTTCACCACAACACGTCGTCCTCCTCCTCTTTCCTCAGAACACCGCAGTCATAGCAGCAACATCGCTACAATATATAGGTTTTGGGACGTAACAGCCCCGATAATATTATTAAGATTGCTCTAGGTATGTCATTTTTGGCATGAACTTCTTAAGCCATCACATCTCGTCACCGCCTTCAGCACGAAGTCGATAGCTTCATCATTCCCACGAAGCGCACCACCGGAAACGAACCCTTGTCACCGTGCATTGAACGTGCTCGAGAATCAAGTCAACGTTCTGGCTCGCTCCACATATGACGCATAATTCCCGTCAGCACCGAAATATCTGAAGCCTTTGAAGGTGTCCATCGACGGCGATCAGCGTTTGCTGCTAGGCCGTGGCATTTGCGTCGCAAGGATGCATTGATATGTAGCACACTAGAGCGGGCTACAACAATCCGACCAGGCGAGGACGACGACGACGAAGCAAGAAGAACGAGTTCACGCGCCTGGCGGTTGGCAAGCCTGCAGCCGCCGCCACTCTGCTTGGTCTTCCAAATAAAGTAGCGAGAAAACGGCACGGCCACGTCGGCCGCCTTCATGACGTCGTCTCACGTCTCCATCGCTCACTACAGTGGTGACCCGGACTTCGCCTGATCGCGCTCGCTTCCTGATTTGCGCTCGCCTCAGCCGCTTCGCTTGGCCTACAGCTGCCAGGAACTCGAGCACCGCAGTCTTCGCAGTCTTTCCCTGAAGCCAGACAGTCATGACGTCTCCTCAGGTACCGTTATCATCGCCCCAACCCCGCGAGCCCGAGGTTTCCGCTCTCAAGCTCCGTGAGTTCTGGTCGTCGGACTCGAAACTTTGGTTCATCACCGTGGAGTCATTGTTCCGTCGTCATCGGCTCACCTCGCAGTCGACCATGTATGACCATGTCGTCGGAGCGCTTCCGCCTCATACTGCTGCTCTCGTTCGCGATGTTCTACTTTCTCCTTCCAGGCGATCATCCCTATGACCATCTTAAGGAGACCCTCATCAGGCGCACTACCAACAGCCATAGCTCGGCACACTCACTCATGAGTGCACTCAACTCACACTCACTCACACTCATTTGAACGTGGTGAGTTGAGTATGAGTGAGTACTCATGCGTGTGAGTGGACGTGAGTGTGAACGTGAGTGAGAACTCATGAGTGTGAGTGGTCGTGAGTGTGAACGTGAGTGAGTATTCGTGAGTGTGAGTGGACGTGAGTGTGAACGTGAGTGAGTTCGAAGGCTGAAAAAATTGTGGTGAGGGGAGTTTGAGTGAGTACTCCCTTAAAGTGCCGACCTATGGAGCTCGGCACACTCACTCATGAGTGCACTCAACTCACACTCACTCACGCTCATTTGAACGTGGTGAGTTGAGTATGAGTGAGTACTCATGAGTGTGAGTGGACGTGAGTGTGAACGTTGAGTGAGTACTCATGAGTGTGAGTGGAGGTGAGTGTGAACGTGAGGTGAGTACTCATGAGTGTGAGTGGACGTGAGTGTGAACGTGAGTGAGTGTGAAGGCTGAAAAAAATTGTGGTGAGTGAGTTTGAGTGAGTACTCCCTTAAAGTGCCGACCTATGCCAACAGCGAACAAGATCGACTGCAGCAACTTCTTACATTAGAGAAGCTCGGCGATCGCAAACCTACTGACCTACTGCGTCGCATGCAAACCTTGGTGCCCGAATCTCGCTGCGTCACCGAACAACGCCCTCCTTCGGGAAATTTTTCTGCAGCGCCTTCCAACACAGGTGCGCATGATTCTGACAGCGTCTTTAGCATCCACACTGGAATGTCTGTCTCATTTGGCCGACAAAATTATGGATGTTGGTTTTCTCTCCGTGGCCACACTTCGTCACCCTACAGGCCCTTCGCCCAACAGCACAGCTAGTGGCGACAGTTATGCGCGTCTCCTCGCTGCTAATGAGGAGCTCACCAGAAAAGTAGAGCAACTTACAGCCGAACTCGCTGCCTTCCAAACAAAGCAGTCGCGTCCTTCATCACGAACCCGCTTCCTCAGCCCTAATTTGTCTGGCCGCCATTCTACTAGTCCCGACAGTCTTTGCTGGCACCACTGTCGTTAGGTCGCGTGCAAACAACTGTCGCCAGCCTTGTTCGTACGTGGGAAACGACCGGGCCGAACAGTGACGGCGACCGTTGTTCCCGGCCCCAGGCACAGTCGCCTGTTTTACGTTACCGATCATAGCAGCAAGGTCCGCTACCTCGCCGATACTGGCGCTGAAATCTGCGTCCTTCCTCCTACATTGGCTGAAAGACGCCATCCTCCCGACTCCCCTCCCCTCACCGCGGCCAATGGATCGACTATCCGGACTTACGGCCAAAAGTCGCTGACTCTTGACATTGGACTCAGACGCACCTTTCACTGCTCTTTGTCATAGCCGACGTGCGCCAACCAATTATCGGAGCCGACTTCCTATGCCACTACAAGCTCCTCGTCGACATGCGGCATAGCCGCAGCCTGGACTCGGAGACAAGTTTAGCCATCCAAGGCGTTTCCTGTCGCGCTTCACAATTCCGGCCTTCTCCAGGCGCACATAACCGTTCCCGACCCTTGGCCTAGAGTCATTGCCGAGTTTCCGGACGTCTTCCGACCACCCTCCTTTCAGTCCTCGGCCGTCCACAGCGTGACACATCACATCGTCACGAAGGGCCCTCCCGTATTTGCGCGGGCTCGTCGCCTCGCACCAGATCGTCTCGCTGTTGCCAAAAAGGAGTTTGAACACATGCTTGACCTTGGTTTCATTCGTCCCTGCTCCAGTCCTTGGGCCTCACCACTCCACATGGTGCCTAAAAAGACATGATTGGCGCCCATGCGGTGATTACCGTGCTCTTAACAAGCCTACTGTCCCGGATCGGTACCCGATTCCCGATATCCAGGATTTCGCTTCGGCACTGCACGGCTGCACCATTTTTAGCAAGATGGACCTGGTGAATGCCTATCACCAGATCCCAGTCGAACCCGCAGACATTCCGAAGACTGCCATTATAACACCCTTGGACCTGTTCGAATATTTACGCATGTCATTTGGTCTTCGCAACGCGGCACAAACCTTTCAACGCTTCGTCGACGAAGTTTTACGTGGCTTGACCTGCTGCTTCGCCGATCTCGACGACATACTCGTCTTCAGTAC
This sequence comes from Rhipicephalus appendiculatus, assembly GCA_030522465.1. Classification (NCBI taxonomy): domain Eukaryota; kingdom Metazoa; phylum Arthropoda; class Arachnida; order Ixodida; family Ixodidae; genus Rhipicephalus; species Rhipicephalus appendiculatus. The sequence continues at coordinate 24,600 of JALIZH010031849.1, forward strand.
CTCTACTCAAACTCACAAGCACCATATACGTCAAGTGCTTGAGAGACTAAGCAAGCAAGTTCAGCCTCGTTGTTAACGGCCCTAAGAGTGAGTTCGGGGTGACGCAGCTGGACTTCCTCGGCCATCGCGGCAACGCACACGGCATTCGTCCACCACCGACTCATGTAACTGCCATTCGTGAGTTTCCTCAGCCATCCACCACCAGGCAACTGCGTAAATTTCTTGGCCTCACCAACTTTTATCGTCTTTTCATTCCTCGCTGCGCCGATATACTGCAGCCTCTCAACGACCTTCTCACGGGCGTCAGAACACCGAGTAGCCCGGTGCCCTGGAACGATGCGGCTGAGCGTGCATTTAGAAACATTAAAGAAGCCATTGCCGGCGCTACGCTCCTCGTCCACCCCGTGCGACGCCCCAACATCCGTCTTGGTAGACGCATCTTACACTGCCGTCGGCGCAGTCTTGCAACAATCCGTTGCTGGCGCTTGGCAGCCCATCGCCTTTTTTTTCCCCAAGAAGCTTTCCCCTCCCGAGCGCCGCTACAGTGCTTCAGCCGAGAGCTACTTGCCATCTACTTGGCTGTGAAGCACTTTCGCCATTTCCTCGAGGGACGCGTCTTTCACATCCTTACGGATCACAAACCACTGACGTCTGCTTTAACGTCCACCAGCACTTCTTACGCACCCCGCGAAATCAGACAGCTCGCCTTCATCTCGGAATACACGAGTGACATTCGGCACGCCAGTTGAAAAGCCAACGACGTTGCGGATGCGCTTTCTCGCACTGCTATCCATACAACACAACACGGCCGAACGAGCATCGACTTCACAGCCATGGCTGCCGCCCAGAAGAATGACGAGGAGCTCCAGCTGCTACAAAACCGCGGCACATCTCTCGTCTTGGCTGACGTCTTGGTGCCTGACTGTGACGTGGCCCCTCATTTGTGATACGTCGACAGGACGTCCTCGTCCCTACGTCCCTCTCCCATTCCGTCGAGCAGACTGATGCCCTGCACTCGTTGGCTCACCCTGGCATTCGCGCCACACAGCGACTTATTCGTTATGTGTGGCCGAGCATTAACGTAGGCGTCCGTCGTTGGTCTCGGGCGTGCCTCAGGTGCCAACAGTTTAATGTGCACCGCCACAGTCACTCCTCTTGGCACGTTCCCTTCCCCGGACGCTCGCTTCAGCCACCTACACGTCGACATTGTCGGTCCCCTTCCTCCATGCAGGAACCATCGCTACCTGTTAACCTGCATTGACAGGTTGACAAGATGGTCTGAAGCGATGCCCCCTTCAAAACATAACTGCGGAGTCGACAGCTCGAGCGCTCGTCGCTCTGTGGATTAGTCGCTACGGTGTCCCTTCCACCATTACGACTGACCGTGGTCGCCAGTTCGACTCAACATTGTTCGCCAATCTATCTCGGCTCCTGGGGGTCAACCACATCAAGACTATCTCGTACCATCCCATCGCCAATGGAATCATCGAACGTTTTCATCGCCAACTCAAGGCGTCACTCATGGCGTCCACTTTTGCTTCATCGTGGACCGAACGCCTTCCCTTCGTTATGCTTGGCATCCGCACGTCTCTTCGTAGCGGACTCCTCCGTAAGCGCCGCCGAGCTGACATTTGGCACCACTCTTCGAGTTCCTGGTGAATTCTTCAGTGACTCGCCCACGGTGCCTGCAGACGTTTGCGAGTACGCATATCATCTGCGCAACGCTATCCGTGCCGTGGTTCCTCCTCGACAACGACCAACATTCCGTAGTGTGTATGTCAGTCCCGACCTAAAACAGTGCAGGCACGTTTTTGTGCGACACGATGCAATGCGACCTCCCTTGCAGCCCCCCGTATGATGGAACGTTTAGGGTCGTCGACCGCACACCTAAACACTTCCCCCCTGCTCATCAACGGCCGCGAAGATAGTTTCCGGCAACAGTGTGCTTCTGGCCACCTATAATACACCCGCGACTTCCTCGCTAGAAGGGGGGGGCCCTGTAGCGCACAAGAGCGGGCTACAACAATCCGACCAGGCGAAGACGACGACGACGAAGCAAGAAGAACGAGTTCACGCGCCTGGCGGTTGGCAAGCCTGCAGCCGCCGCCGCTCTGCTTGATCTTCCAAATAAAGTAGCGAGAAAACGGCCACGTCGGCCGCCTTCACGACGTCGTCTCACGTCTCCATCGCTCACTACAGATTACTTGCATGAAGGAAAAGGAAGCGTGATGCAGAGCAGCGCTATATGCTATGATGTTAATTAAATCATTTTGATAGGGGTATCACTCCGAATTGGTGTATTCATGTGGGAGGTAGTGGCTAAGTACTGCACCAGGGTGGCCAATACTGCTCTGGTGAGGGAGTGTATTGCCGGCTGTGTTCGCCAGTGAGGCCGCACCCCAGGTCTTTTTACGCAAGTCCATCATCACGCGGATTTTTTCTAATCCGGTTGGGAATTGTCCGGCACTGGGATTCGAACCACGGACCTCTTGCATGCTAGGCTGATGCTCTACCTATGCGCCATCGCTGTATCCAGGGGCTACAGTCATTAGACAGGACACTGGAAAGCTATCCCAGGAGACGAAACACCTCATTAAGAAACGTCAAACTATGAAAGCCTCAAGTGCAACAGACAAAATAGAGCTGGTGGAGCTTTCGAAGTTAATCAATAGGCGTAAGGTAGCCGACATAAGAAGGTATAATATGGAGAGAATTGAGCATGCTCTAAAGAACGGAAGAAGCCTCAAAGCTGTGAAGACAAAACTGTGCATAGGGAAAAATCAGATGTATGCATTAAAGGACAAGGAAGGCAAAGTCGCTACCAAAAAAATTGAAGGACACTTTCTACATTCCAAAGTGCGTTCGGCGAAAGCGTGTGGCCACTCCACTGACTATGCCATGTCTTTTATCTTTTACACTCTGAGTGGGATAACACACAAACCGAATGTGTGCGTGTTTTCTTTTTTAATTTTTTACCGCGAATCGCAGCGAGACGCGAGAGTAATCTTCCTCCGTTCGCATGCGTTAGTATTTTGTCGCGCTTTGCGCATAGTGCAAACGCCATCCGCGTTCCAGCGCTTACATTGACGGACCCTTTGTAAATTCGAAAGTGTATTTGTATTCCGTGAACGCCTGTGTCCATTGAGACGGCCGTCGGTCAGAATGATTGCAAACGCTGGGCACAGCGACGCTAAGCAAGCAAAGCGCGAGCGCCGTAGAGTCCGACGCGACCGGCGTCCGTTTGCGCATCCCGGCGGCCACCTGGCTCCGTGCCAGAGCTCGGACAGACGGACGGACGGACGTAAGATAACGTAAGAAGCAGTAATAGCCCAGAGGAATCTGACATCCCACCAGTTATTGACAGGACAAGTAAAGAAAGCCCCAGAGGGAATACAAAGAGGCAAAGCCGCTGGTTGGGATCGGGTAACATCAGACCTCTTGAAAGACGGTGGAAAGATTGTGTTAGAAAAACTGGCCACCCTGTATACGAAGTGTCGCTTGACGGGGAGAATACCAGAATCTTGGAAGAATGCAAATATCATCTTAATCCATAAGAGAAAGGGGACGTCAAGGACTTGAAAACTTACAGGCCGATCAACTTACTGTCCGTTGTCTACAAGCTATTTACAAAAATAATTGCTAATAGAATTAAGACGACATTAGACTTCACTCAACCAAATGACCAAGCAGGATTTCGTACAGGCTACTCAACAATAGACCATATTCATACTATCAATCAGGTGATAGAGGAATTCACCAACCCCTATAGGCTCCCAAAGCATCGCTCAGTGGCGCTGTGACTCTGGACAGGTAGCGCCATCTCTGGCGGAAAAATAGAAACTGGGAATATACGTTGCGCGTTTTCCTTTCTCTCCGCCGCGCTTCCGCTCGTTTCCGTGCACGTGCAGCGCTTTCGCGCTGCGCTTGCTGCGCCTCGCAAAAAAATAGAAACTGGGGGTAAGCGCCGCGCCTTTTCCCTTCTCTCCGCCGCGCTGCCGCTCGCTTCCGTGCGCGTGCAGAGCTCTCGCGCACTTCCCGCTGGACAGGCACTTCCAAAAGCGAACGTAATCAAAGGAGAGAAGTTCGTTAATCACGGTTATCGATGTTCCACGTTGTCGACTATGAAAAACATGTGATTGTTGTTTAGATGTGCATGCTGGCAGTGGCAAACGCGTACTGTAGTGAACGAACTTTCGCGGCGTGCGAAAAAAGAAAAAAGTGAAAGAAACAAAGACTACACGGCCGTGGCACTACAAAGCCTGAGAAGGTTCGAGTCATGCCCTCCGTACCGCTGGAGCATCACTCGCTGACTTAGCCACGAGGCAGCTAGCTTAGCTTAGCTTTAACCGCTGCGAAGCAAGTAGAACTGCTCGACTCGTCTGTCTGTCTTTTTTTTTTGCGCTTCTCGATTCGTGCTTGCACTCCCTTTTTTATGAGAATATCGATTGTACAGGTGTATAAGACCTGCTGCGCGAACGCGGCTCAGCATGAGAGGTGTCGAATTGCAGGCGCGATGTGGTATCGGGCGACGAGCTCGTGCAAAGCGCACCCGTAAACGCACACTCGAAGCAATGTACGAGTGCGCGGTGCGCGTGAAAGAAAACCGCACAATCTCCGAAGATGGCAATAACAATTCCTGAGTTAAGTGCCAGTTAGATTCAGCTGCTTAAATATATACCACCCTAACAAAGCGACAAAAACAGAACAGACCAGCAAAACGATGTGAAGTTAGCTGAAAATGCACAGGCGTTCGTTCCGGCGCGATGATGCAGCCTTGTGCGGAGTTCAGTTGAACGCAACCATCACCGCAACGCGAACCGCGGTATGAAGTATGTGAGTGTGAACATTCAACAACGACAGCTAGGTCTCACAAACAAAAGGAATCAAAGAACCGTAATTGGATGTAAAAATGCGAGACGGCGAGCAATCACTGCTGCAGTCGTTGCATGCACGCGCCGCGTTACGTGCTGATTCAGGTAGTCGAAAGAATTGATTTCAAGCGAAGAATTGAGTCAGCGAAAACGGAAGGCGAGGCAGAGCTAGAACTTTATTCCTTTAACTGCGGTGATACACGCTTGTGGACTTTCTCTCTCGTACGACTTGTCCGGGAACTGATACAGTTTTACAGGCGGATCACGTGCCGGTACTGTCTGCACTGCTGTGGCACACAGTAATACTTCGGACCTCGCTTCCGCTTTCGTGAGGTCGCTTCTACCATCGCGGAAATGCAGCTTCGCAAAGCAAGCCTCTCGGTTCAGCGTGCCAAGCTCACGGCGCAACGTCTAAGCTCCCCGCACCGACCGAAAACGCGTGCGCACGCGTGCCGCCGCTGTCGGCTGTCGGTGAAACAGGCGCGCCCTCCGCCGCGCTTATTCCCAGTTTCACCAGCGCTTCTCTCCAGAGCCGCAGCGCGGCGCTGTCGTCGCTCAGCAAACTTGAGCTTTGGTTCCCTATACATAGCCTTTATAGATTACGAGAAGGCATTTGATTCGGTGGAGACATCAGCAGTCATGCAGGCACGGCGGAATCAGGGCATCGGCGAAGCGATATAAACATACTGGAAGAAACCTACAGCTGATCGACAGCCACCATAGTCCTCCGTAAAGAAAGCGACAGAATCCCAATAAAGAAGGGTGCAAGGCAGGGAGACACGATCTCTCTAATGCTAGTGACCGCGTGTTTATAGGTGGTTTTCAGGGCCCTAGATTGGGAAGAGTTGGGGATAAGAGTTAATGGAGAGTACCTTAGTAACATGCGATTCGCTGATGACATGGCATTGATGAGTAACTCAGGGGACGAGTTACAGTTCATGATTACTGAACTGGATACGGAAAGCAGAGGAGTAGGTCTGTAAAATTTATATGCATAAAACTAAAATAATGTGGAACAACCTCGGCAGAGAAGAGCGCTTTGCGATAGGTGGCGAGACACTGGAAGTTGCAAAGGAATGCGTCTACTAGGACGGTTAGTAACCGCGGAGCCGAACCATGAGAGCGAAATAACTAGAAGAATAAGGATGGGATGGAGCACATTCGGCAAGCATTCTCAAATCATGAATGGTAGTCTACCAGTATCCCTCAAGAGGAAGGTATATAACAGCTGCATCTTACCGGTACTTACCTACGGAGCAGAAACCTGGAGACTTACAAAGAGGGTTCAACTGAAATTGAGGACGATGCAGGGAGCGATGGAAAGGAAAATGATAGCTGTAACCTTAAGAGGCAGGAAGAGAGCAGAGTGGGTCAGGGAACAAACGGGGGTTAAGGATATCATAGTTGAAATCAAGAAGAAGAAATGGACATGGGCCGGTCACGTAGCACGTCGGCAGGATAACCGCTGTTCATTAAGGGTAACTGACTGGATTCCAAGAGAAGGCAAACGTGTGAGGGGGGAGCCAGAAAATTAGGTGGGCAGATGAGATTAAGAAGTTTGCAGGTATAACGTTGTAGCAGAAAGCACAGGACCGGGACTATTGACGAAGCATGGGAGAGGCCTTTGCCCTGCAGTGGGCGTAGTCAGGCTGCTGCTGCTAGAGTTCCTGTATATGCTCCCTACGGGAGCAGAGTTGCGCATAGGTCCGCCATCTTGCCTCGCTAGCAACCATAGCTATGCGGCGAAGCCGCACTCTGTTTTTGCAGGCGACTTGCTTAAGCCTGTCGCCGATTGCCAGTCGACGTGCCTGGCGTGTCAACGACCGGTGATGAACGAAGAAACACCTGCTTTCGGGACTGTGCCATGGGAGTACAAAAGCGTTTTTTAGACTATCCGGTAACGAAAAGGCGTATCGTAGAGCCGAAAATGCCGAAAACATGCGCCGCCGCTGCCGCCACGTCAAGTGCCGCCAGCTATGGAGGATAAAGAACAACTGACAAACACGTAATATATGTCCTCCGAGCTTCCCGGAGCACCCAACGCAACTCGCTAAGCCTACAGCATCGATTATTTCAGCATGTTTTTCGAAAACCGTGCCGAGTCGACGTAAATACTTTGCTGTCGAATCTTAAGGACATGAATCTAAAGCCAATAAAAGCACCAGTTCGTAGCTAACGGGCTACAGAGCGCACGACGGTGACTCGATAGATTCTAGGTGGACGGCAACCGCTTTCGGCGGCGCAGCCATGTTTTCCGGGCGCAGCCTGTGCATCAGCTTCTCCGCAGGGCATGGTTGCTAGCGGCGTTTGGAAAACAGATGCGCAACTCTGGTACCTAAAGGTAGCATATACAGGAACTCTAGCTGCTGCTGCCGATGATGATGATCACTCTGAAGAAAATACACCACTGGCGTATCGGTATTTAAGGTATGTTAAAAGTGGTGCTGTGTATAAATATGCTTTCTTCGAGAAGACTAGCCACAAGTACTGATGTCTCTGCGAGGCCATCGGATTTGCGAGTTTTTAATATGCATTTTAAATAAAACTCATACGAAGGTGAAACGCTCACCATTATAGCTGCCGTCTGCCGACTGTTCAATATCTAGTACGATGTAGTCACAGACTGTGTTATTCGGCCATATCTGTGACGTCACCAAATGGAAGTCGGATCTATTGTACCGGTTGGGGGGCTTTTATTATGCACATCATAGGCGGTTTCTCTGAAATGGGAAAGACAGAGATTAGGAAGTTCTGCGAAGAATGATCGAATTGTAGGGTACTGCTATGAAAACTGAAACAGTATGCACATTAGTAGAAAATAGCCTTGAAGGTACTGATAAACTCAAATTGATGCACGTGACGCCCAGAAAGAATTTATTTCCCCATAACTGACCTAATTTTAACGTGGTCGCGTGAAAGAAGTCGTTTTGCAAAAAATCCGATGTTGGAGGCGCTGGTGTCTTTGTGAGCAAAAAAAAAGCAGTGCGTTCTACGTCAGCGAACATTCAAGGTGGATACAAATAAAGATGTGAGCTGGAGGGAATCCGCACTTTGGCTTCCCTAGCGGCACGGTTTAGGTCTCCATCTTGAAGCGAAGGCAGGCTTGCGATCGAGAAGGCCATACGGACACGGCCCGATTACGCTATTGCGTTGCACACCTGTTGCCGTCACCTCAGAGAGAGAGGGGCGCGCCAGAGCCGTATATGGAGAGTCTGGCGAATGGTCGGGGCAGTGACGTCGCGGCGCGGCGATGATGCCAGTCACGTCACCACTACGGCTCCGCTTCGGCGCCATCCGCCATATTTACGCTATCTGGGCGACGGGTGCCGAGCCTAGCTTGCTTACGTGTTGTTCCTGCGTGAACTGTAGAACCGATAAAAAAATTGTGAAGGCGAGGTAGTCCAGGAACAATAATTCAACTTTAATGAAGAGTATGAACAGGGCTTGACGTGCGATAACATTCAAATAATAGAAATACTGACTCCTAAAGCTGTGTACGCGGACTCCCCGCCGACTATTTTCTAATCGGAAAGTGCGGCGCTTTTTAACATGATTAAAGAGCTCGTTTTGAAAAAATTCCGGTGTCGGTGATGATGTCACCATCAGCGTCTTTAGTTGTAAGCGAAAAAGGAGCGTTGGCAGTGAGAGCGAAATGCAGGTAGAAGCAATAAAGACAGGAGCCTGAAGACGTTGCACTTTGAACTTTATTGCGGCACAGTGTAGGCCTCCACTGAGAAGCGAAAGCTAGCTACCATTTGGAAAGCGATAGCGTGCGCGCGCACACGTGTGTGTGCATGCGCACGTTTGTGTATGCACGCGTCTGTGTGGGCGCGTTTGTGTGTGTTTGCGCGCGTGTGTGTATGTGTACGTGTGTGTGCGCGCGCTCAGACACACACACACGCGCACACGAATATTTAGAATCCAAAGAGCCCCCGCTTGTTTTTGGAAGCTTAAATCATTGGGTTCCTTCAGAGGTATGATTTTAGCGAACAAGCGAGCAAACACAGTCAATTCACACGCCCAGTTCAGGCGTGAGTACCATGGTGAAAACTTCATGCACGTAGACGCTCCCTCACTCCACTGGGCTTTTGACGCGCTTGTGATGGATTCTGTGCATTCGCAATGACCTTGACTGCAGTGACTGACAGCGTCAGTACAGTGTGTGTGCTTGTGTGCAGTAAATGAGCCAGTGTGGAAATTATTTATGGATTTACATACATGGTGTCAAATTAGGTCATCAGAGCTCAGTGGTTATGAAATGAGAAAAATGGCTTGTTTATTCCTGCTACTCACTAGAGTAAACAAAATCTCATAATTGATTTTAAGGCGCGAAAAAACCAATCACAAGAAAGTACACGGGACAGAGCGCCAAATATGAAGGTACACCAACTCGCCCAACAACAAGATTTCTTCTTGACTACTTGGACTTGGATGCCGACTTCTTGTGAGCGTCCGTGACATGGGAAAACCAGCACCCCCCACCAGATGTCACGTGGCTGTGACAGTGAAGAAAGCTGCAGCAGAACTCGGAAATACGCTCATTTGGGCGAACTTATGACCGGGACATGAAAGGCGAGAGCACAAGCAATTCAAGCTCTACACTGATAGCAGCGAGAGCAGCCTCGGCTGTCGAGTAATGTGACCATTGGCAGGACCCGTCACCTTTTATGAAGCAGTCATCCAACATTCTAGCGTTATCGCTGGTGCTCCCCTAAGCTGTAGAATAATCCTGACTATCCGCGTCCTGCGTGCATTCTACAGAATCATCGCAACGAACCGCGCAGCTTCCGAGACCTTGCGGCGCGGTATGCGCCGAGCGTTGCTAACAGTTTTTGTGGCTGAAACAGGAATACATCAATGTAAGGCCGATGGACGCGCATTGCATTATCATCATCATAAACTGGCACACGCACTATTCATGCTCTTCTTTAGCTGCTTCGCTCCTACAAAACGTGAGCCGATGTTGTCCGACGTGGGATGCAATAACCATGATGGGCGAGAGAAGCACAGAGAAAGAGAGAAATGAGAAAGAAATTCTTGGCGCAAAAATTTCTTGTCAAGGCTGTATTCAAACCCGCACAACCACGACCCGAAGGCGAGCGTCGTAACCACTCAGCTATCTAGGCACGCTAGCAGCGCATTGCATAGCCTTGTATAGAAAGTATTGCAATGTGGAGGGGAAGGGGAAGTGAGGGTGAGGAGGAGAGATGGGAAGTGAGGAGGAGGAAAGAGGCTAAAGCATTGCGTAGCAACAAAGAGAAAGAGAGGAAGAAAGTAAAGAAAAATAGAATGAGGTAATCAACAAAGAAATAAATAGAGGGAGAAATGAAGGGGATAAACAAGACGTAGAAAAACGGAAAGAGAGAAAAAACAAAGAAGGAATAGAAGAATGAAAGAGAAAATTAAAGAGAAACAAAGAAGGCCTCCCAGTTCTCCACTTTTGTCAGGCTTGGCACTACTAGTGCGAAGCTGCCTTAATTTCTTTTTGCACTTACGAATCTTTGGCAGCACTTTTTCTTTCTGAAAACAGTGCTGTGCCCGGCTCATATTGCCACGCGTGTCATTTTGATGTGCTCGGTTTAAACCCACAAAAACTGTCAGCAATTCTCGGCCCAGATCGTGCCTCAGTGTTCCAGAAGCCTCACTATTGTAGTAGACCGTTTTGTTAAGATTGCGCACAGGACGCTAAAAGTCAATTTTATTCCAGGGCTTGCGCGACCACCAGTGATAAGGCTGCAAAGTTCGATGCGTGATGTATCAAAGACTGCGCGACCCAGCGATGATCAGTTCTCTCGACAGCCGACGCTCTGTTCGCCGCTACCAGTGCCAGTGTATATTGCTGTAGTCTGACTTTTCGTTTACCGGCCACAAGTTTGGCCAAAAAGAGTTTCATCTTGGACACGTCTACGTAACGACCATGTGACAATATTGTTCTCTGTGGGGAGTCGTTATGTTGTGCAGAACGCATTCCGCGCTAATATTTCTATACCGAGGCTATTGCTTTCTGCTCATTAGTGAGTGCCGCAGTATTTGTTTGAACCACGATACGACAGTGCAATCCGGGTTCCGGATTAATATTGACCGTATGGTCCTGTACGCAGATCTTATTACAGAATTGTTGCCAATTTTTCTTTCGCGTGTGCCAGTGTTGAAACAAATGGTGTCTGCGGTGCTTTCATAATAGTTTGCTAATGATCCTTAAAGCGCCGCAAAAAGCAGGTTTATCAACCTGGAGGATGCTTGGACCACAACGCTCTGGCCAAGCGTGGTTGTCACAGAGTAGGAAGATGAGTGAGTGGGCCGCTACACGCCTTGGTTTGGCTAAAGAACCGTCGATAAGGAAGCATTTGCTTTTCATAAGCCACGCATAATTTGCCACGCCTAACCCGCCCCCCCTCCCCACCACACACACACACACACACACAGCTTACACAGTATCATTGCCTTTGATTGTTTGGTAGTACGACGTGTGCATTTCGCTGCAAACCACAATCGGAAATATGACATTTCGCAATCACCCAGATTCACCTTCGCATGTCCTATGAAGATAACGGTGCGTATTCCTCATGCCTTTGATGCGCCACTGTTGAAAATAGGCCCAAATGGATAGGAGCAACTGTGGGTAAGTTAAACGAATTGATACTGCGACAATTAGTAGAATAATAAGTCGAAATAGATTCAACGACAATCTCCAGATCAACATCAGTCTTGCATTTGCTCAATCATTTATTTGCAGCTGTCTTCCAATCTTATACACAAAGACAATATTATACACAAAGGAGTTTGAGGCACACGATAAAATTTTGATTCAATATCCCTCGTGAAGTGGCCGCGTTCAAATTCTTAAATAAGGAATTACAGTACCACAAAAAATGGTGATCGTTGGTCTTTTTTTTTTTTCATTTGTGGCGCAATCATTGATAACGTCCTCTGCTTAGATATATTGAAGTAAACGCAGACTCACGACGACTTCTGCGCATTATACGTACTGGTAGGAATTTTGGTAGCCATAGATGCATTTGACGCCCTCGTTGTAGGCTGGACTCCTGCTTTTCTCTGGGACTGTTGGTTGGGCGAAACATAGCATAGGATATCACAGGAGGGACAGTAATACGGAAATATAGTAAGATTGTTGCCGCTTCATCTATCCATCCATTTATTTTTTTTTCGTTGCTATAATTATTGTATTTTTTCACTAAATACTGCAAATCTGTGTATCAGGAAATAAACAGGAGTTCGGTAATACAAGTTCTGTGATCTATTCCAAAGAGCGAACACACAATATCAACATCGACTTAAAAATGGTGGCGACGATCAAATGAGTGCAATGTCATATTGTACATCATTGTACCGGTAAAATATTGCGATAGTTTGGAGTATAAAAAATTTTAAGATTATACATTATAATAAGGTCTCGCTGCACCCTGAGTTCACAACACATACGGGCTAGCGTTCGCCCTCACATGTGTAGCGGCAACCCATTTACTTTAGCACTACGGCGGCAATGATAGTGCAGAGGCAGCTTTCGCCCTCGTTCATTAAATGCGAAGCATTTCTTAGCGAACTTCGGCGACATTGAGCATCTATGTATCTAGCCGCCGACGACTTTGTGCTCTCCTGGCCGTATCGTTATTAGGATTTCGACCAGATTTGGGTACGGCATAACATGACTGTATGACCTAACATAATTGGCTGGTCATATAATCAAAATCGTGAATAACTTGTCCTGAAAAGTATGATTTACATGCCACGCTCAAGGCGCGCTCGCGGCCGTTTCGTTAGCTTGATATACACCAAATTTGGGATTGAGTGACGTGACTGTATGACGAACATAAATAACAAGTGGTGATATGGAAATCATGATATGTCATGTGCGACATGACTTGCATGCCACGCTCATGGCGCGCGCGCGGGCGTTTCGTTAGCTTGATACACACCAAATTTGGGATTGAGTGACGTGACTGTATGACGAACATAAATGACCAGTGGTACTATGTAAATTATGACTTGTCATGTGCGACGTGACTTGCATGCCACGCTCATGGCGCGCTCGCGGCCGTTTCGTTAGCTTGATATACACCAAACTTGGTATTGAGTGCCATGAATGTATGACGAACGTAAATGACAAGTGGTAATGTGGAAATCATGACTGGTCACGTACGACATGACTTGCACGCAACGCTCATGGCACTCTCATGGCCGTTTCGCTTCCATGATATACACCAAACTGGGTATTGCGTGACATGACTGTATGGCGAACGTAAATGACAAGTTGTAATATGGAAATCATGACTTGTCATGTGGGACATGACTGCATGCCACGCTCATGGCGCGCTCGCGGCTGTTTTGTTATCTTGATATACACCAAACTTGGTATTGAGTGCCATGAATGTATGACGAACGTAAATGACAAGTGGTAATGTGGAAATTGTGACTTGTCATGTGCGGCATGACTTGCATGCGATGCTCATGGCGCGCTCGCGGCCGTTTCGTTAGCTTGATATACGCCAAACTTTGGTATTGAGTGACGTGACTGTATGACGAACATAAATGACAAGTGGTAATATGGAAATCATGATTTGTCACGTACGACATGACTTGCATGCCACGCTCATGGCGCGCTCGCGGCCGTTTCGTTAGCTTGATATACACCAAATTTGGTATTCAGTGACATGACTGTATGACGAACATAAATGACAAGTGGTAATATGGAAATCATGACATGTCATGAGCGATATGACGAATTATACGCTCATGGCGCTCTCGCTGCCGTTTCGTTAGCTTGATATACACTAAATTTGGTATTGAGTGACATAACTGTATGACGAACATAAGTGGCAGGTAGTAACATGGAAAATCTTGGTATGCATGTCATATACAGCGCCATTTACATACCACGCTCATGGTGCGCTTGCGTCCAGTTCGCTAGCTTGATATACACCAAAAATAGTATTGCGCGACGTGACTGTATGACGAACATAAATGACAGGTCCTAACATGTAAAACATCATATGCAAATTATGTAAAGCCTGATTTGTTCCTTCCTGGCTGCTTCGCATTACATCCATTCCCACAGTGCGTGGGATCTGCCGGCATTTTTCCCCCTCGATTTTGACGTGGTTGTGCCTTCTTCACTGTCCTCTCACTCGTTCCCCCCTTGAGCCATGTGCGCTCCGTGGAACTGCTCATACTGACAAATAAACTTAAATATATCCTCTGCGAAAGAACTTGTTGTTCGGCTAGATGGTAGATCATTTCCAAAGGATAAATAGAGCGCGCACAACCAGCCACTCAGGTACCAGACCGTTGTACGTGTTTTGTGCCTGGGTGTGTGCGTGTGTCAATGTGCCGTGTCTATTCTCTCTCTCTGAGCTGTCAAGTCACATACTTCTCGCCTCTGCTCTAGCGAATTCCATGCGTTCCTCTCCCCCCGCAAGACAGGGCTGAATCTTGTATTTGGTATATGCTGCGTCAGTTATTAGATGTGAAGCATCTTATGGCGAAGCTAAATCCGGTGGTGGTGGTGGTGGTGTGCCGCGTGGCCACCCTTACTGCGCATGCGCAAACCCTTTAAAAAAATAATAAAAAACCTCCTCTCCTCCTCTAGGCATCCCTCCCCGCGGCAACCACACCCTCACTGCGCATGCGCCTCCCCTCCTACGCTCCCCCCTCTCTCTCCTACGCTCCCCCCCCTCTCTCCTCTACATAGTTCGGCACTTTAAGGGAGTACTCACTCAAACTCACTCACCACAATTTTTTCAGCCTTCGCACTCACTCACGTTCACACTCACGTCCACTCACACACTCATGAGTACTCACTCACGTTCGCACTCACCTCCACTCACACTCATGAGTACTCACTCACGTTCACACTCACGTCCACTCCCACTCATGAGTACTCACTCATACTCATCTCACCACGTTCAAATGAGTGTGAGTGTGAGTTGAGTGCACTCATGAGGAGTGTGCCGAGCTCCATAGGTCGGCACTTTAAGGGAGTACTCACTCAAACTCACTCACCACAATTTTTTCAGCCTTCGCACTCACTCACGTTCACACTCACGTCCACTCACACTCATGAGTACTCACTCACGTGCACACTCACGACCACTCACACGCATGAGTACTCACTCATACTCAACTCACCACGTTCAAATGAGTGTGAGTGAGTGTGAGTTGAGTGCACTCGTGAGTGAGTGTGCCGAGCTATGCTCCTCTAGGCATCCCTGCCCACGACGTCTACACTCCCCACTGCGCATGCGCGTCCCTCCTCTCTCTCCTCTCCTACGCTCCCCCCTCTCTCTCCTCGCGACGCCGACGCTGGGCAGCGTCTGCTAGCGAGTTTCTTGGTTGAAAAAACCGACTGCTCGCGGTGCACAACCGTTCACTGGCCACCCCGTATATATGGCACTGAATCTTGACCTGCAAGGTGGTGCCGGTGGGAGATTTCTCCTGTGCGTTTTTGAACAATAAAAATTCGCAGCTTTGCGCGTTACCTAGAAGCGGACTGCGGGTCTCCGTGTCCAGTCGGAGTCTTCTCTCTCTCATTGCTCATTAGCCGCGATTGGCATGTTCCAGTACGAAACACCGCTCCATCACTGCGTGCTTTGCGCCTCCCCAGTTTTCTCTCCTGCGCAACGCTGCGATGAGCGCCAGCGTCAACGCCGCCGCCAGTGTAAGCGTTAGCGCCCGCTGCTTTACATCTACACATGGTTCCCTTTAGCGGGAGATGGTGTAATTTTTTTTCGCTTTCGGTTCTTTAGAATTTTTGTTCATTTTTATCTAACAAGTATAACCTTTGTCCGTAAAGTTCTGAGACTGGGTCCATTAAAAAAATGCGTTTAACATTGTAATCATTGGCGCAGCACCAATTCGAAATAGTCTCCCTCGCAGTCTATACACAGCTTGCAACGCTTCTTGAGGTATTGGACACACTTGGGAAAACGCATCTTTTGGCAGGGATGTCAGCTCTTTTGTCGTGGTGTATTGAATGGCCTCCACGCTCTCCATCCAGCGACCTTTTTGGGCTTTCTTCACACGAAGAAAAAGGAAACGTTGCCGTTAGCGTCACGAAGGAGCTCATACGTCTTTGCGGCTGTCCTTGCCCAGCTTCACACAGAATTTATTGTTTACACCTTGTTCGAGGTGCACGTCCATCGCTCCACATTCACTCACAGTAGAATGCGCAGACAAGTGACAACGTATTTTTCTACATGTAGTGTCATCCAGTGGCTCCCACAGCAATTAACATATGTAGCTCAGGTTAGCCCGAAAACATGGCGCTACACATACACACCAAAATTTGTTTTGGGGAATCATTTCTAGAGAAAATAAATCGGTATCGAAACTTTACGGACAAAGGTTTACAAGCGCGCACTACCAACTGATTTATTTACGAAAGCACGCACATGCGCAACAAGCCAACATCAAAGCGATCTCGCATAAAAACAAATTCACTGTTGTGCAAAACGATTGGAAGGTACGATGACACACCTACTGCCGAACAATTTGATAAAGTAAGCCTCAGCCAACACTCTTGCTACAGCATCACGACTTTGTTTTCAGATCTTTGCGGAAGAAAACACGGCTACGCATGTACGTACATGACTTACAATGAAACGGGAGATGCGAACCCGTGCCATTTTTTATGGACAACGCGTGCTCCTGTAAGCGGACATTAATACATAGGCCTGTTTGGTCGATGTCTACGTGACCACAGCTTATTGGAATCTGGTACACTACACACACACAACACTCCCCAAAAGGATGCTCATGTTTTATATCGCATGATTTCTTCTTGCGCTGCAGATGACGAGACGAGGACGATACAGCGACTACAGGTGAGTTGACAAACAAAATACTAAATACTTACTGCGGTGGGTAGTAGCTGCCGCCAATATAGAGCATAACCGGCAATGAAAGTTTTACTCGTACACAAAAATTATATTCTACAGTGATTACTCTCGCTTGAATGTGTGACGATGGACGAGGGCGCGATATTTACTTGCACTATATGCGCGACAGCGCAAACGCTGGTAAATAGGGGAAAAAAGAACACGTCACATCCGCTCTCGCTTGCGTCACTGACACTTCACATCCGCAATTAGGCAAGATGCGACTGTGTTAGTGAACGCGTAGTGCAATATATAACGACAAACTTATAAGCAGCAGTGTTGCCGCTGAATGAGTTGATGATGGCTCATGCTATTGCGGTGTTGAACAGTCGTCCGGGATTCTGAGTGCTTGTCGAGCGCACAGTTGCATGAAAAAAAGGCTATTTTAAAGCGTTCTTGACGAAACAAAACAAGCAATAGAGTAAGTACATATTCACAAGGTTAAAAGACAAGCAATGCGCATACTACTAATCAGCGACAGATCTGTTGGGGAGTGGACCGAAGCAAAAATCTTCAGCTATCATGGTGTGTGCTTGTGAAACCTTACAATGTGAGCGCCTTTACTTGTGAAGCTATGTCACGAAAGTTTGTGAAATCGAGAGTTCGACGGAAACCCGTCTGGTCGGGACGAAACATGATGAATAAAAATAAAACACCGACCAAATAAAAGTTTTAAAAGAAAACAAAACGACGTTTCGGCTTCCATACGGAAGCCTTGTTCACAATGAAGCCAACAACACAAAAAAGCATCTAACTATATAGGTTTCAGTAAGTGGCGCAAGCACCGCGCATAGCACGAGGGAAGCTTTCCAACATTACGATTCAGCGTCTGTTCAGTAGATTGTATCTCGAGGGACTCAAGATGCAGGCGTGACGTCCAGTTTCTTTCCTTCCCGATAATGCTCGCATTTAACCAGTCTATAGTTTGATTAGTCGTATCCGCATGCTCCGCCAGTGCATTAGATGCCACTTTCTTGTTTTTCACATCGTGCTGATGATGGCGCAGGCGCTGTCTAAAATTGCCGGTTTCCCCGATATAAACAGTATCACAGTCCGCACAAGGGATTCTGTACACAACACCAGGAAAGGCTTTCTTCGGAAGCCTGTCGTTCCCACCAACAAGTGCGTGCCGTAACTTGAGTACAGGCACGTGGGCTGATTCAACGTCGTAGCTACGCTGAACGCGTGACAAAGGTATGACTTATTCCGGGCACATAAGGAACAGCAGCGCGTTTTCTCTGTCGGACACTGGAAGGTTGTGAGGGAGCAGACAAACGATGTTCCACCGCATTAACGAACGCTGACGGGTAACCGCACGTCGAAAGGTCCTCCCGAACCGTCTTTACACCGGCGTTCAGGTCTTCGAGATTCGTGCAAAGGCGAATTGCACGGCCTAACAAGGAGGCAACCACTGACCTCTTATGAGTGTCAGGGTGAACAGACCTGAAGTTCAGGTACCTGCCAGTGTGCGTACCTTTTCGGTAGACAGAGAAAGATAGCGCTCCATTGGTCCTTTTTGACAAGAACGTCCAAAAAAGGTAGCCTCTGGTTAGCCTCCATTTCCACAGTGAACTGAATGGCGGTAGATTGATTGTTGAGGTGTGCCGTGAATGCTTCTAAAGCAGAGCGCTCGATGACAGAAAAACAATCATCTACATAGCGAAGGAAAATTCTTGGTGATGGGCTGAAAGAAGCGAGAGCCTGATTTTCCAGCCATTCCATGGTCAGGTTCGCAGCAGTCACCGAGACAGAGGCACCCATAGGTTAGCAACAGCTTGTGGGTTTGGGCGAGTCGGTTCATGATGCGAATAAATAGAAGCAGCGCGAAAAAAACGAACGACAACAAGGAACACACAAAACGGGGCTAGTCCTGTTGTGTGTGTTCTTTGTTGTCGTTCGTTTTTTTTCGCACTGCTTCTATTTAATCGCACCCATAGGTGCACCGTGAACTTGCTTGTAGATTACCTTGTCGAAGCTGAAGTAGGTGTTGGCAAGGCAAAAGCTGTGGAGCTTTCTCAAATCCGGGACATCTTTTGTCTGCATCTTTTACAGAATCCCTTGTGCGGACTGCGATAGGGTTTATATCGGGGAAACCAGCAATTTCAGACAGCGCCTGCGACAGCATCGGAACGATGTGAAAAACAAGAAAGTGGCATCTGATGCACTGGGGGAGCATGCGGATACGACTAATCAAACTATAGACTGGTTAAATGCGAGCATTATCGGGAAGGAAAGAAACTGGACGTCACGCCTGCATCTTGTGTTCCTCGAGATACAATCTACTGAACAGACGCTGAATCGTAATGTTGGAAACCTTCCCTCGTGCTATGCGCGGCGCTTGCGTCACTTACTGAAACCTATATAGTTAGATGTATTTTGTGTTCTTGGCTTCATTGTGAACAAGGCTTCCGTATGGAAGCCGAAACGTCGTTTAGTTTTCTTTTAAAACTTTTATTTGGTTGATGTTTGCTTTTAGATGTGAAGCATCTTATGCTCGGGGCTGTGTCAATTCCTCCCGCGTCCCCCCGTCCGGCGTCCCGCGTCCGGTTACTTTCATGAAGTAGGGAAGCAGCCACTATGCGAACCAGACACTGTAGTACAATAAGGCCGTCAACCACCATCACAGTCATGAGAATCATGGCAGAGAGCACAGAGTGGCTGCTTAGCAATGGTTAGGCAGGTGGTGGGTGCAAGCAAAGGATAACGCGCTCTGTCGCCCGCATTCACTCCATTCCTTGATCTTGCTTGCATGTGCTTGCGGGGGGCTTTGTCCATCCCTCCTTCCCGTGTCCCACACCCCCCTCTCTCTCCTCCCCTACGCTCCCCACCTTTCTCTCCTCTAGGAATCGTCTACTCTACGGAGCGGCGCCCGCGTCCCACAGCGCATGCGCGTCCCCTCTCCCTCTCCTTTCCTACGGTCCCCCCCCCCCGTCCTCTCCTGTAGGAATCCTCTAATCTACGGAGCGGCGCGCATGACAGGTGGTGCGACAGCTGCGTACTCTGCTGGGGGGCGCCACGTTAGTTCCGCGGTATGAAAATGACGGAGCGCGCGCGCCTCATTCTCTCTCCTGTGCAGCGCCGCGATGAGCGCCCGGGCCGCTGCCGCGAAACGGGAGTGGCGACGTTTCTCCCGCTCAAGCTAACCATCTCCCCGCTGCTTCGCATCCACGCATGGTTCCCTTTAGCGAGAAATGCGGAAGTTTTTTATTCATCTCGTCATGAAAGTTTGTACAATCCACTTTTACACTACACACAAGGCCTCTTCGCTAGGAGTCACGAACTATACAGCCCCTTATTCCGTAACGTACTCACAACCTGCGTTCGTGACATTTCTTTGTAGACTGTTGGGCAGGTAGGTCATTTTTTAGCAGTCTACAACATCACGGTCGAAGGCGAGAGCGGTTGAAAGCGCTCTCGCCTTCGACTTAGTAGAGAAACGGTATTCGGCGGAGTTCTTGTGGCGGGATCCGATGTTTGGCAAGGCATATGCCACGCTGTTTGGCGGAACAGTTTTCCTGTCTTGTTTGGTTAAGTGAAGGAAAGCGCGGATGTGTTTTGGCTTCCAGACTCCCGTTGCCCCGCAGGTTCGACTCTGGCGTGTTTGCTCTAGATCTAATCTGTAGAGGAATCCGCATCCTTGCGGTCCTACTTTAAGTTCGCTGTGCGCCAATTTTTCATAACAACCGCGAACGCCAGCGCTTTCAGCGTCTGCTGTTGCATCATGGGCCATTTCGCCATACCGTCCACTGAAGTCGACGCGAACTCGGCATGTCGTGAGTTTTCAGAATCATCCCGACTACGCAGATGGTGCGTGCGAGCAGTCGCAATTAACTGAACGGAGGCGCTAGCAATCGCACAAGTGGTGAACATGACACAATGTCAGGAGAGGATGGTTGCTTGAAGTGGTGCCAAATATTTGAACAGGGAATTTCGATGGGGCTGAAGTATCTTCGCCAAGGCAGGAACTGCATTGGTAGTGCACCTGTGACGAAGAGATGCGAAGTGGTTTACATATAACGAAATCGAGTTTAGAGAGTGAAAATGTTTTCGTACCCGATGTTTCGGAAACGTAATGCTGAAATGCCGTAGATGAGAATGTGAAGGAGCTTTCAGAGCGGCGACGGTAATGAGAAATGTTACGGAATACTGTGCACAAAAAGTAATGCAACTGCTAAATGGTGAGCAGGTGATGGAAGGCTATTCAAAGCTTCTGTGCTGTGAAACTTCGAGAGGGATATCATTCTGACATTTAGCTTCGGCACATTGGTGACATGCGCATATTTGCATTTTACTTACGTAGGACCCCTTTTGTTGTCCATGTGCTATTTTTGTGTTGGTCACTGGTGCCTGCAATCTACATCACGGACGCGTTCCGTGAATCACCATGAAGTCCCATGGGAAAAGCAGTATTCTCGTGCAGATCTGCGAGAGAAAAATATAAAAAAAGAGAACAATTAATAGTTTCCTAACCACAATTCCATTTCTCTACTCTAGGAATCATCTGCTCTACGGAGCGGCCGCCCGCGTCCCACATCCCCCACAGCGCATGCGCGTCTCCTCTCCTACGCTGACCCACTTTCTCTACTCTAGGAATCATCTACTCTACGGAGCGGCTTCCGCGTCCCACACCCCCACAGCGCATGCATGTCCCCTCCCCATCTCTCTGCTCTCTTACGGTCCCCCCCCGTCCTTTCCTCTAGGAATCCTCTACGGAGCGGCGAGCACGACAGGTGGTGTGACAGCTGCATACTCCACTGGGGGCGCCACGGCAGTTCCGCGGTATGAAAATGACGGAGCGTGCGCGTCTTCATTCTCTCTCCTGTGCAGCGCCACGACGAGCGCCCAGACCGCTGCCGTGAAATGAGAGCGGCGACGTTCCTCCCGCTGAAGCTAATTATCTACCCGCTGCTTCGCATCCAACACATGGTTCCCTTTAGCGGGAGATGGGGAATTTTTTTCACGCAGCCTGTTCGATGTGTGCACAGCGAAACTGCCCTTTCAACGGATAAAGGATCGGATCCGTCGGTTGCGGGCCACACCGGCTGTTGGTGGTGACTGCTCCTGCGCATGTCACGCGGCTTCTTGACTCTGCATATATAAACCGACCATCCATCGGCTGATCTTCAGTTTGGCGGCAGTGCGCATCGACTTCACATCGCCTGATACTGTATATTTTTTTTCACGCAGCCTGTTTGAAGTAAGCAAAGCCAAACTGCCGTTTGAAGCGGAAAAAATTCCTCATCTCCCGCTAAAGGGAACCATGTATGGATGCGAAGCAGCGGGGAGATAATTAGCTTGAGCGGGAGGAACGTCGCCGCTCTATATTCACAGCAGTGGTCCGGGCGCTCATCGCGGCGCTGCACAGGAGACAGAATGAGGCGCGCGCGCTCCGTCATTTTCATACCGTGGAACTACCGTGGCGCCCCCCAGCGGAATATGCAGCTGTCACACCAGCCTGCAGTGCGCGCTGCTCCGTAGAGTGGATTCCTAGAGGAAAGGGCGGGGGGACCGTAAGAGAGAGGGGCAGGGGACGTGCATGCGCTGTGGGGGGTGTGGGACGCGGGAGCCGCTCCGTAGAGTAGAGGATTCCTAGACGAGAGGGGGAGAGGACGCGCATGTGCTGTGGGACGCCGGGGCCGCTCCATAGAGTAGAGGATTCCTAGAGGGAGAGAGGACGCGCATGCGCTGTGGGGATATGGGACGCGGGCGCCGCTCCGTAGAGTAGATGAAGGGGGGTGAGCGTACGAGAGCATAGGGGGGGGGCGCAAATGCGCTGTGGGGGGTGTAGGGACGCGGGGGCCGCTCCCTAGAGTAGATGATTCCTAGAGGAGAGAAAGGGGGTGAGCGTAGGAGAGAGAGGGGGAGCGGACGCGCATGCGCTGTGATGGTGTGGGACGCGGGAAGGAGGGACGGACTAAGCCCCCTCCAAACACATGCAAGCAATATTAAGGAATGGGGTCAACCTGGGCGACAGACACCACCTGCCTAGCCACTGCTAAGCATACTCTCTGTGGTCTCGGCCATGACTCAAGGAATGGGGTCAACCTGGGCGACAGACACCACCTGCCTAGATATTGCTAAGCAGCCTCTCTGTGCCCTCGGCCATGACTCTGATGACTGTGATAGGGTTGACGGCCTTCATATTACTACAGTGTTCTGGTTTCGCATAATGGGTGCTTCCCTACTTCATGAAAGTGGCCGGAAGCGGGTCGGGGGGACGCGGGATGGACATAGCCCCGAGCATAAGATGCTTCGCATCTAAAAGGATCGGATCCGTCGGTTGCCGACCGCACCAGCTGTTGGTGGTGACTGCTCCTGCGCCTGTCACGCGGCTTCTTGACCCTGCATATATAAACCGACTATCCACCGGCTGATCTTCAGTTTGGCGGCAGTGCGCATCGACTTCACATCGCCTGATACTGTATATTTTTTCGCGCAGGTGAGCGTTGTACCACTTGCGTTAAAACTATTAGAGTTTTGACTTTTGCACTGCTGCCAAACTACTGTGTTTGTGTTTCTTGACATGTCGAAGGATATTAACAAATCCGGGCCGAGCTCCGTGGTTTCAAACACAGCGTTGATCTCTGTAGTGAGACTTGTGACAATGTCAATTTGCTCCCGCAAGAACTCAAAAGCATTGCGCGAGGAACTAGTAACAACACGGAAAGCTAACGAGAAACTAGTGACAGAAAAAAATCACCGCCCAAGCACTCCGTACAAATGGTTAACCAGCGAAGCTGAAATGTGCAGCCCCAGTGTTTAGCAGTGGGTTCAACCCGACGGTGCACTGAAGCCTTCCACAATTATCGTTGCCAGGTTGTGGTCGAACCACAGGCGGTCACAGACGTCGCAGCCGAAGACAAAGTGCCGCTGGAGAAACTCTCGCCCAAAGCGGGCGTTCGCCCAGGCGAACGGGCTCCCGCAATCACGTCGACGCTGTTCTGCCCGCAACGCAGTTTCTTCGGCGCGCCAGAGGGCGCGCCGTGGCTGCAAGCGTTTGACCTTGCAAGCGTCGTAGCCAAGCTCGCGCGCTTGGGTACGACGCTCAGAACGACGTAACTTAGAGCACAGCCAATGGAGACCGCTCGTGACGCAGATGCCGAGCGCTTTTTCGTTTTTGTCCTAGCTATATACAGCTTTCGCTGTAAAAATCGACAGCTACAAATAAGAGTGGAAGAGCTCGAACAATATACTCGTAACAAACAACCTTGAAATTAAAGGTGCACCAAATGAAGGAGAGCCATTTTGAGATTGTGAAAATTTTGGGTGCTGCAATCTAGGAACCGGTCACGGAATCTGATATTGACACCTGTCACAGGATGGATATATCTAAGGAAGGAACTAGGAGCATTATCGCACGTTTTGTGCGACGCGACAAACGGAATGCCGTTCTCATGAAAGCCAGAAAAGTGAGTCCATCGGCTAAAGAAATTAGTCGCAAGACTTCAACACCAATCTTTGTATATGAAAACTTAACCCGTCAGGGTAAGCAGTTGCTTGGTGCTGCGGTGGCAAAAACGGGAAGTTGGCTGGCGATTCGTCTGGACTCAAGGAGGGAAAATGTTCGCGAGAAAATCAGAGGCATCGGAGAGACTTGAAATCTGTTGCCGGGAAGATTTAGATTAGATGCATTAATAATTAACTCTGAGAAATTGAGCCGTTTTAACTGCCCCAAGATGGTGAATGTTTCAGATTGCCAATATTATGACCAAGATAATCTCTTATGCATCTTAAAAGTGTTGTCTGAACGGTTCGCTGCATTTCATCTAAATGCTCGCAGCATTAGAAATAGAACGGATGACATCAGCCTGTTCCTCAATCGTTTTGAGAGTAAATTTCATGTTTTGTGTTTTACGGAATCTTGGCTGTCTCCGAAAGATAGCCCACCACAGTTCGCCAGTTATGTTCACAATGACATTGTTCGTTCTTCAAATCGGGGTGGTGGTATCAGTATGTATGTTAAAGATATCTCAATCATGACGTTATCGACGACTTGACCTGTATCACGCCTCATATAGAGTGTCTTACAATGTGTGTGCAAAATGTAATAGTAGCAAGATTCATCGACCTCCCACTGGGTATAAGTCTGAATTTTTAGCTTTTATAGCAAAGCTGCTGCGCCAACTCCATGTGATGCGCCGTCCATTCCTTATCAAGGGCGATGTAAATATTGACATGCTCAGTGGGAATGCATCTTGTGAGCACCTGAAAGTTATTCTAGACTCGTTTGCTTGTTCCAATGTCATCACACAACCTACTCGTCTTACCACCCATGGTACCACTTTGCTCGATATAAGTATCACAAACGCCCCCCAGCCAAAATTGCATCAGTGGTATATTATCACTTGATGCAAGCGATCACCTGCCCATCTTCACATTTTTGCCACTTGACAGTGACAGGCGCGACTCCATCGAAAAGCCATGTTATCGTAGAATGAACGCGGATCAGCTTAACGAATTTTATCATGCGCTGGAAACTACAAACTGGAACTTTGTTTACGCAGAAAGAGACCCTGATAAAGCATACAATCTTTTTAATGAAGCACTTAAGGTTATCTATGACCGACACTTCCCACTTGTTCCGTTCCGCAGGAAGAAAAAACATTCGCAAGCCTTGGATTAGTCGATGTTTGTACAAAAGAACAAAGCATAACAACAGAATGTATCATGCATTTGTACAGACACGTGACGCTGCTGTACTTAGCGAATTTAAAAACATACCGTAATAAGTTAAATGCCGATTTGAAAAAGGCTAAAACCAGCTACTATCAAACGCTTTTTTGCTAGCATACTTAATGAACCTAGAAAGCTGTGGAACGAAGTAAAGTATTTATCTAACAACTCGAAAGTAAAACGTCGTATTGGCATTGCAGCTTTTGCCCATGGCAAAACGGAATTGGAAGCACTCACAGAAATGAACGAATACTTTTGGAATGTGGGTGAATTTCAAAGAAATCTCAGTTTTTAATCCAGTCATGTTTCCATACATAGCCGTGAAAGGCTGCTACACTGAATTAGTTTATTCCCGATAAGCCCGCAAGAGGTAGAAAAATTATTGGGCAAAATTAGAAACAATGTTTCGGCAGGAATTGATGAGTTATGTGCCTTACCTAGTAAATACGTTGCGGCTCTTATATATTCACCACTGACACATATTATTAACAGAATGCTTGAAACTGGAATCGTCCCCTTAGATCTGAAGCTTGCTCGCATATGCCCAGTATATAAGGGAGGTGCTGTTGGTGATATAAGCAATTACAGACCCATTTCGGTGCTACCCGTGTTATCTAAGGTATTTGAAAATGTCATCAACACGCGTCTTGTTAATTTCATAAATAAGCACCAAATTATAAACGATGCACAGTATGGTTTCCAGAAAAAAAATTGGCCGCGTATCTGCGTGCTTCGCTGCAAATGTCGTCGAAAGACGATAGTCTTGTGCCGACTGCACTGCATGAGCGGCATGAGTACCACAATTTAATAGCTGGGCTAGCCGCTGGGCTCGTTTTTCGGACGTTTTCCGGGCACGCTTAGACGGACGCCGGCGTTTCTCCGCTGAAATTTGGTCGTCGGTCTTTTCTCGGCGTTCTCTGATCATGTCTTGTAGAGTGGGTCGTATTTCATCAAGCGGCCATATATGTTTTGCCTTGCCTGAGACAGCGCTCTTCTACGATGAATCAGCCGCATCTGGCTGGCATTGATAAAGCAGAAGAGGACGCCATCTACAGCGCTACCGGGGAACATCGGCTTGTGTTGAACTATGCTGCTGCCAGGTGGCAGCACCACAGCGTCGAAGTTAAATCACTGGGCGGAGACTTGTTTTGTACACAGCGGCGCATTTTCAGCGCCGCGTAATAAACACTAGGATCTTTATAATTACGTATCTATAGATTTTGTTTTAAAGGAACACTGTGAATAGTACTAAGGTATTGATGTTGTGCCTCAGGTATGCGTAATATTTGATTTTTAATTGCCCACGCTCACCCGTATGAACACATGCCTCTCGGTCAAGATTGGAGGTCGTAAGGCAGGGGGTTAAACTTTGGCCAGCTAGCTGAATCGTGCGACGTGCCGACAAACAGAGAAAAACAGACAGACAGACAGACCAAAATTTCTCCTTTTAGGTATCCCAAGAAAGACTATCGTCTTTAAAAGAAAACCACTGAGCTAGCTTTGTTACATGTGAAGGATAAAATACTATATGACATTGAAGACAAACTTTACAGTGTAGGTCTTTTCATTGATCTAAGGAAAGCCTTCGATTGCGTTAATCACGACATTTTGCTACGGAAACTTTATGATTATGGCATTCGCGGCGTCGCCCTAGATCTTTTAAAGAGTTATCTTGCTTGTAGAAAACAGTGTGTCAAAATTGGTGATGTTACCTCTCCTACAACCACGAAAAAACAAGGAGTGCCCCAGGGGTCGATCCTAGGACCCCTGTTATTTATATTGTATGTTAAGGACCTATTTGATATTCCTAACTCTCCCAAGTTAGTAATGTACGCTGATGACACCAATGTCTTTTTTTTTCAGCGCACACACTTACTCAGCTGCAGAAAGCGATAAACGAATATCTTGTTCAGCTGGATGGTTGGCTTCATGCAAATAAATTATCCTTAAATATAAAGAAATCTAATTACGTCATTTTTAAGCCCGCTAATAAGCGCTGTGACACTGACCTTATGCTAACGTATCAGGGCACCGTTTTAGACCGCGTAAAATGCCTGAAATTTTTAGTTGTGTAGTTTAAGAAAGCATGCCGTGGAATACGCACATCAACAAACTAACTTCAGAGCTAAGCAGAGCCGTCTGTATAATATATAGACTGTCTGCTTTAATTCCTTTACATCTAAAAAACGCGATATATTACGCGCAATTCTATTCCCGGCTATCTTATTGCACACTTGTTTGGGGTACCACAACAACTACAAATTACAAGCTGGAAACAATGCAAAAGAAAGTGCTCAGACTATTCGAAAATTATTTTGGGGAGCCAAAAGACTTACCAACAACTCCTTTATTTATTAAGCATAATTTGCTTAAAGCAAGTAAATTATATGACTATAAACTCCTCCTGCACATACAAAAACATAATCTGATAGACATGGCACATGCAACATCAGGACGTTATCCCCTACGTTATACTCAGACACCAATACCACGAACACGTACAAATTACGGAAGGTCAGCCCTCACCTATCAGATACCTCCATTAATAAATCGTGTATCTTCACAAATCAATTTTGATATCCCACGCCACACATTTAAAAAACAAATAAGACTTTTCCTATTAAATAACTGTACAGCCGTTATAACATGATCTCATTTATTGTCACTGTGCCATTATTCTTGCATTGCCGAACATTTCTTCTTTTTTTATGTTCTAACGTTTGCATCTTCGGAATGTGCAGTTTTTATAACTGTATGGGTGCATTTTAATTTCTTGTGCATTTCCCAGTAATATTCACTTTCGCTGTATCTGTTCATTTTTGTTGTATCTTTTTATATTTGTTTTCCTGTGTACCGATGCTATTATATCTTATCAAGTTGTATTAGTTATACTACTCGACTTTTTATTCGCTGCTGTCTGTACGGTCCCCCAGGTCCCTTCAAGCTGTTTTTGATAGCTTTTTTTCCTGGGGAACCCCCAACTTTTTGTGTTGGAAATAAAGTTCAAAGTTCAAAGTAAAGTAATAATTCGATCATAGTCCAGCAATGGAAAATCAAGAGTCATTTTCATAATGGTCGACCTAAGGTCAGAGTCGATAACACTAACCTCAGAAAAAAGCGCTGCCTACCCAGGTGACACCTGGGAACCATGCACTGAACGTGATAGAAGAGCGCGTCACAGTTCCGCCTCTCTCCAGCGTCATTAGTTCTGTCGGCATCGAACACCCGCAGACTTTGAAGGCGTCATCGAGGGCTTTCAGCATCTGCTTGTCAACCGTCAGATTTGCGTCGCCGCAAGAAGCATCACCGAGTTGCGCGATGGCAAAGCAAATGTACTATTGAGAAACTTCAGCCACGAATATAGGTACCTTAACATTGGTACGACGGTCGCCTACATCGAGAAATTCGTGGACATCCGCAATGCTTTCGCCCTCTCCGATGCTACCGAACCTGCTTCGACGAATCGACATCCCCAAACAAAGTTCGACGTCAACGTAAGCCTCCCGAAGCACAAGCAAGACCAGTGGCCTCACCGAGCGTCTGAACAAGACCATCGCCCACATGCTGGCCATGTACGTCGACGTCGAGCACAAGACATGGGATGCCATCCTGCCGTACGTGACCTTCGCATAACACACGGCAGTGCAAGAAGCGACGCAGCTGTCACCGCACAAGTTGGTGTACGGAATGAGCCCGGCAACGACGCTCGACGCAATGCTGCCAGCTACCACCGACGAAGACAATCTTGACGTCGCCACTTAATTGCAACGTGCCAAAGAAGCTCAACAGCTCACCCGCCTACGTATCAAAAACCAGCAGAGGATCGAGCCGTCGCTATAATCTTCGGCGACGCCACATGGAGTACCAACCCAGTGACCATGTATGGGTCTGGACGCCGATTCGCCGACGTGGAGTGAAAACCTTCTGCGACTGTACTTCGGACCAATGGGGTAGTTCGACGTGTCGGCGCTGTAGCGACTGGCCTGCTGCTTGAGCCGACCAGCGGGTAGAGCGGTGCTGAGCGAAGGTGTCGAACCGCAGGCCCATCGATGTCCGGAGGAGAATGCCGAGGCAGTGAGTGGCTCGAGAGGAAGAAACCTAACTGAAGTTTATCTACATGATGAAAGATGACAGGCTCCCGCTCGACGGCTCGTTATATACAGTTCATATTCCTTGTTAGGGAAATGCTTTCATTAAAATGTCCAATCACTGCACGAGCGATCATTTGAAGGGAACGTCCCTCTGACGCACATGGTTACCGCCTCCAAGGGGGCGTCCATTTAACCTTCTCTCCATAACCGCTTCGAGACAAGAGAAAGAAAGGGGGCGCTATCCCTTCTTTATTACTGTCAAGTTTTGCCGAACTATGATGTCACTGCATACTTGCACACCACTAGTCGCAAACACAGTTTCCCCGAAAGAAATGTCAGCAGAAACACGCCCTTCGCGTGCACATTCCACCACCATCGCATTGCTCATACTTGAAAGGCGAGGACCACTCCCTTTTTGGACAACGATGCGTCTTTGCACGTGCAGGTAGAAGCGCCTGGGCAGGTGTAGGCCAGTGCATGAATAAGCGACAAACAGGTTTTCAGCAGCGACAGGGTCAGGGGGGGAGGTTGGCTCCGCCAGTGTCCAAGAAGCCATGAAAGACTATTTTGTGGACGGTTGGCACTAATCCATGGAACCGCTTTGTAACAGCTTCCCCGGCGGCAGGCTGAGACCTCAACGTACAAAGTTGAAGCACCTTTGTGGGGAGAGATCGTTGAAGGCGACGCTGAATTGCTGACGTCAAGCGCTCCACCAACGCTGCTCTGCTGCATTCCTCTGCCACCCCTGGTGATCTCGAACCTCTGGTTTCGTCGCCCAATGTCGCAGAGGAGTTTCTTGCTTTGCAGGTCCCTTTTCCTTCTCGAAAGACAGCACCTGGGTCAACCACCCGAGAACCACAACCGCAAAGCCGGCAAGCGCCCGAACTCTCTCCCCGAGACCCACCAGGCTTTTCACCCAAACAAAAACATTGTCTGCATCTTAATTACAGGAGCAGCAATTCCAACAACATGAAATAGGCTCCGCAAATGCACAAACACATGTTGTGACAGCGCACAACAATTAACAAAAAAAAGACAGTAGAAAACCTAAGTCACGTAACAAAAAATACCTATATACACAAGCCAGAGTACCCGATGCCATCAAGTTCTCTAGAAACAGCGACTTGAGCCATCAGCGTTGCCATTTCAATTCGTGGGACACCCTGACTCTTGTCCTACCACTCTTCAGACGCACTCGCGGTTTCGACCCGGTGAGCGCGCCCACAACCCCATTCTCGAACACGGGGTTCTTCTGCCGTATCAACCAATCGGATCTGTTTGAAAACAGATAGCCATACCGCATCGGCAGATAGGCAGACACTGCTGCCTTTGTATGCAATACGCCAAAGCGGCCCTCGGTGCAAACCTAAGCAATCGGAAGGCATACATTTCGCGCTTCCGCCGATTGCGCTTTCCCCTGTGAACTGCCCTGGTTCTACATACGAGGGATGGACCACGTCCACCGTTGCTGCCGAATCTTGCAGCACGCGACACCCTTTTTAATTTACTCTCATCTCTCGAATATATGGCTCCAAAAGTTGCACGCCTTCAACCCCGCTGTCAACTGACAGGCAACCAACCCTTACATTATCGCACAAACGCAGCCGTATGACCCGGCTTGTGGATATTGTAGCACACAAGTGGTCGCCTCTTTTCAAAAGCACTCTTTTGGTGCTGTTCTCGAGCTAGATTGGCCTCTTTCGCATCCTCCCCTTTCGCTAAGGGTTCAGCATTGTGTGCTTGATTCTTTTGGACGAACTCTCCATTCCACCCAGTTGCCTTCTTACTCTGGCTCTCCCGCTTGTTAATCTCCTTTCTATCAAGCGCACGGCGCGAGACGAACGCTTCAGCAAGCTCTGCAGCCTTCGAAACAGTGCTAACGTCCGCCCTGTCTTGTGCCCAGAGCCTAACGTCTTGGAGCAAACGGCGATAAAACTGCTCGAGTCCGAAGCATTCAACCGTTTTCTCTTTATCCTCGAATGCCTTAGCCTCTTTGAGCCACTCCATCATATTAGCCATTAGCTTGTATGCAAAGTCAGCATACGACTCATCTCTATGTTTTGCGGCGTTCCGGAACTTCTGCCTGTATGCCTCCGCTGACATTCTACACCTTTTTAGAAGGTTCGACTTAACCTGGTCCTAATCATCTGATTCCTCTTTTGTCAAGCGCACAATTACATCGGCAGCCTCACACGGTAATAAGGTCAGCAAGCACTGCGGCCACATAACTCTGGTAATACCTGCCTTCTCGCATGTGTGCTCGAAGTTAACCAAAAAAATTACACCATCTCCCGCTAAAGGGAACCATGTGTAGATGTGAAGCAGCGGGCGCTAACGCTTACACTGGCGGCGGCGTTGACGCTGGCGCTCATCGCAGCGTTGCGCAGGAGACAAAGCCTGGGGAGGCGCAAAGCACGCAGTGATGCACCGGTGTTTCCTACTAGAACATGCCAATCGCTGCTAATGGGCAATGAGAGACAGAAGACTCCGACTGGACACAGAGACCCGCAGTCCGCTTTTAGTTAACGCGAACGCTGCGAATTTTTATTGTTCAACAACGCACAGGAGAGATCTCCCACCGGTACCACCTTGGAGGTCAAGATCCAGTGCCATATATACGGGGTGGCCAGTGAACGGTTGTGCAGCGCGAGCAGTCGGTTTTTTCAACCAAGAAACTCGCTAGCAGACGCTGCCTGCGTCGGCGTCGCGAGGCGAGAAATGGGGGGGGGGGAAGCGTAGGAGATGAGAGAGGGGGGGGGACGCGCATGTGCAGTGGGGCTGTCGACGCCGCGGGGAGAGATGCCTAGAGGAGATAGGGGAGAGCGTAGGAGGGGAGAGAGGAGGGGACGCGCCTACGCAGTGAGGGTGTGGTCACCGCGGGGAGGGATGCCTAGAGAAGGGAGAGGAGGTTTTTTATTAAAGACGATAGTCTTTCTTGGGATACTTAAACGGAGAAATTTTGGTCTGTCTGTCTGTCTGTCTGTCCATCTGTCTGTCTGTCTGTCTGTTTCTCTGTTTGTCGGCACGTCACACGATTCAGCCACCCGACCAAAGTATAACCACTTTCTCAGCGCCCAGCCATCTTGCACAAGAATTTTTGTTCATACTTGTGAACATTGTCGATCAAAAAGGCAAATGTTACGCATGTCTGAGGAGCAACGTCAATAAATAAGTAGTCTCTGGTATGTTTCTTTATAAGAAAATACATAGATACGTAATTATGAAGACCCCAGCGTTTCTTAGGCTGCGCTCAAAAAGCGACGCTATGCACGAAAAAGCCCTCGGCCGACGATATGTTGCTGCTGGGTTCTGCACAAGGTGATGTTTCTCGACAGCACTGTCAGATGGCGTCCATGTCTCACGCAGCGCCTCGGCGCCTCGTCTATTTTATCAAGGCCAGCCAGATGCGGCCGATTCAACATAGAGAAAGCGCTGTCTGAGGCAAGGCAAAACAGTGTAGTACGGCCGGCAGAAGACTATCGTCTTTCGACGACATTTGCAGCGAAGCACGCAGATACGCGGCCAATTTTTTTTATTTTTTTTTTCAATGTGTTTGCGCATGCGCAGTAAGGGAGGCCACGAGGCGCACCACCACCACCACCACCGGTTACTTCTAAGAGCTTCCCCTATACTTTCCTTGGCATCTTTGTCTGTTAGTGCTCATTAATACTGTGTTTAACAAAGCAAAAACGAGCCCTTGAAATCACAATTCTTTCCTATATATATATATATATATATATATATATATATATATATATATATACATACATATATATATATATATATATATATACGTTTACCCCTCAGCCCCTCTCGAACAAATTTCTGGCTACGCCACTGGTGGACACCGATACGACGGCGTGGACTAAGCGAGAACCTTCTTCGGTGATATTTTGGGCAATACAACGTACGTCGACGTCTCGGCACTCTAGCCCTACGAGGCAATTCTGGACGGCATTACGAACTCTCAACCGCGCCGTGCGAGACCTGAGGTCGTCCATGGCGTTCGCCTCAAGCCGTTTTATGCGCGTTAACGAACCTCAGGACTAATGTTTGCTTTATTATTGTACTTTCTAGTTTGTATCTATTCCTTATTGTACTTTCCTGCTTTGTTGTTGTAATTCCATCTTCTGTTAAAACATCGGGACTATGCATTTTCAAAGGGGGGGGGGGGGGACAATACCACGCGTGCTCACTTCCTTCTATTTTCAAGTTACCGCGCCATGTAACTGTTGCCTTGCGCAAAGCGCGCCCGAAAGACTGGGAACTATCTAGATCATCTTAGAACCTTCAGATGAGATTACGTTCACAACGCGCACATTAGAGTTAGTTCTGGAACTTACGCGGCAGCTAGTGATAACGCTGGAATTTTCAATACATGTATAAAAGCCGACGCGCTTGGACGCTTGTCAGTTCTTCGACGACCGACGTTCTGTGCGCTGATATCACTGTACAGCGGGCAATGCTCGCTGCAATTTTGAGTTTGCGCTTCGCGGCCACAAGTTCGGCCAAATAAAGAGTTTTCATCTAGAAGAATCCGACTGCTGCCTTCGTTCACGTCCCGATCCCGTGACCACAGAAGCGGCGGACGGCGAAGGATCGGTATGATGGCTAGCACCAGCCTCCAACGTCATGAATGCTATCGAGTGATCGTCGAAAGCGCAAATATGTGCCGGGGATATCCCTCGTGGCAGCACTTGCGCTGTCAAGCCAAAGTTGACGACTAGCAAACATGCGCCATTTAATGTAATAGACAAAACAGAACGAGGAACTGTTATAGCTTGATAAGAGAAGGACATCCTTGATAGGGGTTGCGATGTACACGCCATCGGACGGCACTAAGTCAACGTATGTTAGAGCTGAGGGTGGTAAGCGCACGAAGTCCGCAGAACTTAGGCGAATGCACGTGGTTCCTGGGTGACATAGAAAAAAGTCACAGTTTCGCCACTAGCGCGAAGCATTGAATGCGACAGCAAGAAATTAGAATGTCACACGAAGAACGACAAGCAGCTCGATTAGGGAGCCTAGATGACCGGCCGTTTTAGGGTGGAGACATCTTCAAAAAGTGCCTTCAAGAAACTCACCCAAAACCAGCGGGTAATGGGGCACGCTGTTGCCAGCGTCCACCAAATCTAGCATAGTTTTCTGTGCGCCGCCATTTTGGTCCCAACCGTCGCTCCTCTGAGCTCTTGCGACGTAACGCTGAGCGGCGCTGACGCGAGCTCACGCAAGGGAGGCAACAGCTCACGACCAGCGAGCGCGTCTCCGTGTGGACGCGCGGACGCGTCCCGTATGTAGGCTGCCTACTCGCAATGCGTGAACGCAGCAACGACAACTTCGGTTATCTATGCATCCGCGAACACCGTGAAACACATATAACGTGTCCTGCAGCAAAAAACAGTGAT
Source organism: Rhipicephalus appendiculatus (assembly GCA_030522465.1). Taxonomy (NCBI): domain Eukaryota; kingdom Metazoa; phylum Arthropoda; class Arachnida; order Ixodida; family Ixodidae; genus Rhipicephalus; species Rhipicephalus appendiculatus. The sequence goes on from JALIZH010031849.1 coordinate 59,534, forward strand.
CGAAATGCGCAATACTCACAGAGCAAATACGAGACGCACTGGTGGGCTCCCAGCCGTCTCGATTTATTTGAGCGAGCCAGAGTAGCCGTCGGTCCGGGCTCGCTGGAAGCGGAACATTCGCAAGCCCTTTCTGTTGTGGTTAGTGCACAGCGGTACGCAGCAATCAGGCATTCTCAGGCTTCACCGGCAGCGTTTAACACGCTATCGCTACGTTCGGCGCCGCATTGTCGAGGATTAAACGGAACCGGGCGTAGACGCAGTGCGGGCACCAAGATGGCACGATAGCGCGGCGCCGCTGTCTGGCAACATTGTGTTTTGGCGGGCGGCGGTGCGTTGGCGGCATGTAGTGGGTCAAAGGCTGACATCACCCTAAAACGGCCGGTCATGTAAGCTCCCTAAGCTCGATACTTGCAGAGCGCCGCCGCAGCACAAAGGACGCTCGAAAAGGACGCATAGGTATACACAGGACAAGCGTGAACTAACAACTGTCATAGTTGTTACGTGTTTCTATTTGAGCAACGCGCTGCGAGTGTCCACAATGCACAAGCCGACGCTGTTGTTGTTGTTGTTGCCTCTGACATGGGTAGTACCCACTCAGGGGGGATTGGCCAAGAATTGATTATATGATACTGTTAGACTTTTCGACGCTGTTTAATATTTCTTTTTCTTTTAAAGTGTGGCACGTTGAATGACTCCTATACGTCTCCTGCCACGCGGTGGCGTCTGACGCCAAGTGTGCCGGGTGTTTTTTTTTTAAATGCGAAGCATTTCTTAGCGAACTTCGGCGACTTTGAGCGTATCTATCTATCTATCTATCTATCTAGCCGCCTACGACTTTGTGCTCTCCTGGCCGTATCGTTAATGGGATTTATACCAAATTTGGTATGGCATAACATGACTGTATGACGAACATAAATGGCTGGTCATATCATGAAAATCATGAATAACTTTTCATGAAAAGTATGATTTACATGCCACGCTCATGGCGCGCTCGCGGCCGTTTCGTTAGCTTGATATACACCAAATTTGGGATTAAGTGACGTGACTGTATGGCGAACATAAATGACAGGTGGTAATATGCAAATAATGACGTGCATGTCATGTACAACATGATTTACATGCCGCGCTCATGGCGCGCTGACGGCCGTTTCGCTAGCTTGATATACACCAAATTAGGTATTGACTGACGTGACTGTATGACGAACATAATTGCCAAGTGGTAATACGGAAATCGTGACATATCATGTGCAACATGACTTGCATGGCACGCTCATGACACTCTCGTGACCGTTTCGCTAGCTTGATATGCAACAAACTTCGTATTTAGGGACGTGACTGTATGACGGGCATAAATGACGTTTTAACATGGAAACCATGACATGTCATGCGCAACATGACTTGCATGCCACACTCATGGTACTCCCGTGGTCGTTTCGCTAGCTTGATATACACCAAATATGGTATTCAGTGACGTGATTGTATGACAAGGATAAATGACAAGTGGTAATATGCAAATCATGACATGTCATGTGCAACATGACTTGCATGCCACGCTCATGACACTCTTGTGGCCGTTTCGCCAGCTTGATATACACCAAATGTTAAGGTGAAAGCCTTTAATGTCTCATGCTCGCGTCCGCCCGTCCGTCCATCCGTCCCTCCAGCCGTGCCCTGGCACAGTGCCAGGTGAGCGCCGGGGCGCGCAAACGGACGCCGGTCGCGTTGGACTCTACAGCGCTCGCGCTTTGCTTGCGTAACGTCGCATTGCCCAGCGTCTCTAATCATGCAAGGAGGGAGACGCGCGCATCACGTTTCATTCTGACCGACCCCGTCTCAGTGGGCACAGGCGTTCGAGGAACACACTTTGGAATTGACAAATTGTCCGTCAATTTAAACGCTGGAACGCGGATGGCGTCTGCACGATGCGCAGAGCGCGAGAATACGAACGCATGCGAAACGGAGGCAGATTGGTCTCGCGTCTCGCTGTGATTTGAGGTAAAAAATTAAGCGAACATAAGTGGCAGGTGGTAACATGTAAATCTTGGCATGCATGTCATCTACAATGCCACTTTCATGCCACGCTCGTGGTGCGCTTGCGTCCAATTCGCAAGATTGATATACACCAAAATTTGTATTTCGCGACGTGACTGTTTGACGAACACAAATGACAGGTCCTATCATGTAAATAATGACCTGCATATTATGTACAGCATGATTTGCTCCTTGCTGGCTGCTTCGCATCACATCGATTCCCACGGTGCGTGGGATCTGCCGGTTTTTTTTCCTTCGACATCATGAGTGGTACAGAAGGGGGCAACTTTTTCGTGCGTGTCTCAAGGGCAGTTTTCAATTTGAAAGAAACTGTAAAAGCGTTGCGTGATAGAAAACACGCTCAAGCTGTTCCGAGCAGCAAATGCAGAATATATTTTTTTTTTCAAAGGGGGAAATAATGCCACTAGCTCACCAGGTAGGGCGAGCGCGAGCCAGCAAGCCACTGGAATGGAAGAAGATGTGCTGGGACAGCGCGCGCTCTCGCTAGTTGTGGTTTGGACAGCCATCTTGCCAGGCTTGTGTGCGTTTCTCCGCCGGCTCAGTTCTTGCTTGTTTAAGACCTTTTGTAGCACGTGACAATATAAATAGCTCGCCGTTATATCACCGGCACACGCATGGCGCGTGGCTGTGTTGGCTAGCGCAGCAGGCTGCGGAGCGAGGGGTCGCTGGGTCGAATCCCCGATCAGGTGCTTTGGAATTTTTTAGGGGCGAAGCTCCTTAAAGCGGCACCCGTTCGTCCCTCGTCGTAGTGCGTAACCAGTCTTACGCTTTGACCTCCAAGGTGGTGCCGGTGGGAGATTTCTCCTGTGCGTTGTTGAACAATAAAAAATTCGCAGCGTGCGCGTTAACTAAAAGCCGAATTCTTCTGTCTCTCATTCCCCATTAGCAGCCATTGGCATGTTCCAGTAGGAAACGTTAGTAGAAGTGTTAAAAGCCGACTTCTGCTGTCTCTCATTCCAGTAGCAGCCATTGTTTACCTCCAAGGTAGTGCCTGGTGAGATTTCTCCTGTGCGTGATTAAACAATAAAAATTTTGTTCAAAACGCCGTTGATTGATGAAATAAACCAACGAAAGACGCCAGATGTTTTCTAAAAGCAAAACGAAAAGACGCCAGATGTTTCTAAAGCAAGACGAAAAGACGCCAGCTGCTTAACGAAAGACGCCAGGTGTTTTCTAAAGCAATGGTTTTATAATCAAAACCATATCGTGATACAGGTTTGTAGTTGACGATGCTCGTTGCCGTCGGTGTGTGCTCGTATGCAAGAACCACTTAGCTTACATTTCACCGACCACAAAGCGGTCATAATGAAAGGACAACGGAAACCAGCAATAAAAGTTTGATAAAACATTTAATCAATCGTTTCACGTCAATTTTATCGGGCGAATTAACGGAAGAAATTTCACGGTTTAACCGATGATTACTTCCAGGAGCTTCGCCCAATCTCATCATCATTCACCTCGTGGATCTGCCGTCAATTTTTTTCTGCTTATTTATTTTTCTTTATGCCTTTTTTATACATATAAATATATATACATATCCGGGACATGACGGCGACGGTGACGGCAACGGCAAAAATCAGCCGATAGTGTCCATATAATTGATATCGCAATAAAAAAGAAGGTCAAGGCAGAGAGTACCGGTAGAGCAGTCTATGAGGGCCGAATGAGTGGAAAGGAAGCCCAAGCCGAGAATGACGTCGTGGAGGCAGTGGGCGAGTACGGTGAAAACAACGACGGTAGAGTGATCGCGATGTCGCCTCGAGTTTTACAAATGCCAATTATACAAGCTGTTCCACCGTTGGCGATACGAACAACATGCGTCGTGGAGGGCGTTAGAACTTATTTCAGTAGGTCAGCGCCAGTCAGCGCCGACAGTGACCATTACGGCTAGTGTGGAACACTCCATTCTTGCATGTTTGCGTCACGTAGCACGTGATCTTATTACGAAATGGCAGCTGACCAATAATTCCTCGCATACTACCTGAAGGTGGGGCTGACTGACGTTCTCACGTTTAAATGCACATATATACCCCATAACTTGGACGGATGGATGACCGCCGCCTGTAGTTCAGTGGTAGAGCATCGGAGGCGTTATTCGAAGGTCGAAGGTTCGGTCCCTGCCGGCGGCGAGTTATCTTTCGTCTGCTTTTCTTTGTTCACATTTACATTACAATTACTTCTAATAACATCCCCTATACTTTCCTCGCCATCATTGTCTGTTACTTCTCATTAATATTGTGTCTAACAAAGAAAATGAGCCCTTAACTTTACACTTCTGCGGTGGAAACGCGCTTGAGTTTGGGCCCAGGATCCGTTACAAACATGCAACACAGACGAAGTTATCTATAACACTACAGGCCACACATATTTACATAGACTACATAATGTTCCGCGACCGTCCGTCTATTTCGTGAAGTGCCTCGCCCTCATGCGATTACCTTTTCAGGGGCTGTCGGCCTGGTCACCGTGGCGGTCGTCGTCGCGGTGGTGTCGCTGCGTGGCCCTGACGATGAGGGTCGCGACAGCTCGTCGCACCTACGGCGCACTTGTCGACGCCTCCGCCGCCCTTGTTACGGGTTGGGCAGGTTGTCGCAGCAGCCGGTTGACCCCCAAGTTGCTGCTGTGCCTGGTTAGTGGCTAGCCAGCCACTTCCAGCTGAGGCGTCTCCCAGAACATCAATCCCGGTCCCGCAGGAATACTCGCACCAGGCCGCTAGTAAAGCAGGCCGCTGGTGCACCGAGGAACCAAGAACGGGATCTCGGGCCCGGTTCGCACGATCGTGGAACCCCGGTCGCCGAAACCCCAGCACTCGAACTGGACGAACTGGCTTCCCAGATGTCCACCTGCTCTCGTTGCGCTCATTTTGTGTGTTTTTGTTTTGTTTTAGCCTTCAAAGAATGGCACATACCCACTCTGGGGGATTGGCCAGGATTTGGGAGTTTTAAATTTAGTGCATAATTTGAATTATGTCGAATGATAAAGAACAAATAAATAATTAAAAGAGAATACTGTGTAATATATCAAATAAATGCTGTTTTAACTGTGCGATTGTGCTAGTAGACCAGACAGCCGAATTAACCTGATCAGAACAAGCTCGAATATATTTGTTGGATTCTAACGCATTTTATTTTTATATATGTATTCTACTTATCGAATATTTGTAGCGGTCAAAATTATAACGGAGTATGTTTATAAGCTTGAATGTAACCGCGAAACCGCATCGAAAACATCCCTTTGCCAATGTCCCAAACCTGCGGCACCGAAACTTAGTATAATTTCTGCAGTTAAACTTAGGCCATTCTTTGAAAGCGCAGTAACAAGAAGTCTTCTTCTAATATATGCATATATGCGACATGTCAAAAAATAATGTTCAATATTTTCTATTTCCCCGCAAAACTTGACAGAGGGGCGATATCGTCAGACCAGCTCTATGTAAATAAAAGTTCAAAGGGGGCACACGGCATAGAAATCTGGTGATCGTAACTTCTGCCTGCCGAGACTGAGTCCACTGAGACTTCCAGGGAAATTTTAGATGCTGGTCCACGTTGTTATTGCTTCCATCCTATCAGTGCAAATGGCTAGTTTTCTATATCTCATAGCTGTTAAATGTCCTATTTCTGGAAGCACCTTGATTATTGGGCCATGTAGTGATGCTCGCGCTAAGGAAATCGGCCATTTCATTTAATTTTAACCCACAGTGACCTGGTACCCATAATAATTTTAGACGCTTCAGCTGAGGTGGAACTAAGGTGCGTAACGTCTTTACGGCTTGTGAGTTTTGTGGACCTGTTAGAGCTGTGCATACCGAAAGGGAATCAGTCATTATGACTGCACTATTCTCGTCCGTCAGGAGTTTTCGCAGTGCCATGATGATAGCTAACAGCTCAGCTTCGAAAACAGGAGTGAAGTCTGGCAGCCTCAAGGCGAATGACCAGCCGAGCGAATCTGAGACAATTCCTACTCCTGCCCTTTCATCGTTCACGACGTATCTGTGGCCATTATGTTTTGTGTTTGAGCATGTGCAATGTAATCTTCTAACCTGGCCTTTAAAGATTTGTGGGATTCAAATTTAGATTTCGGAGGGAAAATCTCACCATATTTTATCATAAAATTCTGATTTGAGCTATTAGCTGCAATTACCTCTCTTATGTTCACATTTATAGTTTCCAGTTTCTCTTGTACAAAAATTATCTGTGGTGTGTGACATCTTGGCCAATGAGCGAGAAAGAAGGAATCTGGGTCACTGATAAAGACATAAACAGATCTTCGTACCGCTAAGCTGTAAAATTTTAGAAATGTTTGTACCGTTAATATGCGGAAACGACACAGCAATGTTGTCAGGCGTGCTTCCTGGTTACATAACATTATTAGCTGCAAACCTAGGGAGCCCCAGACACAAGCAGAGTGCTTCTCGCTCCAAAAGAACCAGTGGCTTAGTTTTATAAGCAGCACCACGCCGAAAATAGGATACATCCGAATTCTAATATTGGGCGCATGTACACCTTATATAACATCATCATGGTGTCCCTACGTACACCATATTTTCGATTACTTATTCTGCGCAATAAGCCTAAAGCCCGTTGTGCCTTAGCTGCACTGTATTCTATGTGTGGGCTCCAGTTAAGTTTTTCATTATAGATGATACCCAGATATTTGAGAGTCTACTTGCGGAATGGGCTCCTGTTTGTATCTAATCGAGACTGAAATTGAACCTGCTAGTGGAAGCGCCAAAAGTGCGCTCTTGCTTACGTTCAATGACATCGAAATCGACTGTAGCCATATTTCCAGCATATTCATGTATATTTGCAATTTTTGTTGTAGTCCGTAAATGTCACTTTTTCTGCCGCAAAGAACGCAATATCATCTGCATATATATAGACATAGACTTTCTGACAAGTTGGTATGGAGCTCATAAATATGTTAAATAGTATTGGAGATATGCCTCTTGGGGAACTCCACGATATTGTTTAAATTTTGATGAGGAGCAGCCATCTTTGACACAATAAAGTTCTCTTGATTTTAGAAATTCTGCTATCCAGGCAGTCATATATTGAGGGAAATTTAAACTCTGTAGCCTGATTAGTAAAATGAAATGTTCAACGCTGTCATAAGCTTTAGCCATGTCGAGTGTCACAATCGCAGCGTACTGCCTTCTCTTTTTAGCAAGCTGTATGCTACTCTCTAGGTCTGCATGTGCACACTATATGGAGCAATCAGTACGAAAGCGTATTTGATTTGGTTTTAGTATTGAATTGTCTTCCATCCAGCTGGATACTCTACCATGCAGAACCCTCTCTGTGAGTTTCACCATGTTAGAAGTCAGATATATAGGTTTAATATTTTCTACGTTATAACCTGATCCTTGTTTCGTTGGTATTGGAACTATCTTCGCAATTTTCCAGTCACAAGGAATCCAGGCATAGTTTAAAGAATAATTTATAACGTTAAGGATGTTACCAGGAGATAGCTTAAATAGAATTTTAAATCGTAGGCACAGATATGCCATCAGGTCCGGGAGCTGAGGGGGGGTAACTGTGTAATCACGTGGGACACTTCAGACATTGTAACTTCTTCCAAATCATTCAATGTGGTACCTTTTTGCCATATTTTTGGTATAGTCGGCGGAAATCTACTCTCCAGACCTTTAGCAATTAGCTCTAGAGATTTAGCCATTTCCTCTGGCGAGAGAATTTCATAATCCAAATTTACTGGTGGCGGTAAGATTTTTCGACTTCTCATATATCGAAACAGTGCTTTCTTATTTTTGGGTTTTGAGAGGAAGTCATAATGTCTGCTGTCATACCATTCTTTGGCTTGCGCGACAGTGCGTTTAAAACAAGCAGCAATGAACTTA
>JALIZH010031850.1:0-21388 GCA_030522465.1 Rhipicephalus appendiculatus
AGTCTCTCCTTCTCAGCGATCGCGCGAACAGCACGAGCGGAGCAGAACTTCAGCTAAGATGGCGCCGACGAAGCGTAAGGCCGCGTCGCTTGACACGAAGTTCAAAATTTTACAAGACTCGCGACAAGGATTCAAGGTGAGCGCCCTTGTGAAAAAATATGAGCTCGCGCAGTCGGCGATATCGACAATCCTCAAAGCCGGCAGCACTGCGCTTTTGAAAGCTGGATCCAGTGGCAATGCCGACAAGCGGAAGAGGGTACGGGAGCCTTTGTATGCGGATGTGGAAGAGGCGCTCTACCAATGGTTTTTGACAATCCGTTCACAGAATGTGCCGATCAGTGGGCCTGTACTTGCCACAAAGGCGAAAAATCTCCCTTTTCTGCTTGGTCGGCCAGATTTCGAACCCGGAGGCGGATGGATACGAAGGTTCAAAGAGCGGCATGGAATTCTTTACAAAAACGTGGTGGGGGAAGCGGCTTCTCTGGACTCGCAGGCGAAGCAGCATTGGCTGCAGACCAACCTGCCCACACTTATGGAGCGCTTCTCGGACAAAGATGTTTACAACTGTGACGAGACTGCCCTTTTTTTCAAATGACGCCATCGAAGACGCATGCTCCGAGGGCGATCCGTGTCCCAACGGGAAGCACTCCAAAGTTAGAGTGACCGTGAACATGGATGGCAGTCATCGGCTGAAGCCCTTCGTGATTGAGGTGATTCAAGAAGCCAGTCTGCTTCAAAAATCAGCACATCCCGGTCCGCTATCGCAGCAATAAGAAGGCCTGGATGACCCGCGTGTTGTTCGAGAAGTGGCTGCTCGAGATGGACGGTGTCATCGAAAGCCAGGGGCGGAAGGTGGTGTTGCTGCTGGATAACTGCAGCGCACACAACGTGAGCCCGAAGTTGACATCAATAGAATTGATGTTCCTGTCGCCCTAATACGACGGCAGGCTTGCAACCGCTAGACGCTGGCGTGATAGCAAATTTTAAAGCGCTGTACCGGCGGCGCATGCTCGAGTGGCTGGTGCTAGCGATTGACCGCTTGGCTCCCGGTACGTCAGGCAATGCAGACAGACCCCCTGACTTGAAGATCAGCCTTCTAAAGGCCGTGCGCTTTGTTTACGCCGTGTGGTACGAGGTGAAGCAGACCACCATACAAAACTGCTTCAGGAAAGCAGGCTTTGTGCGCCAGGACCAGCCTCCCCGCCTAATGACAGCGACACCTGCACGGAAACCGCGGATCTCGATGAGCTCTGGGAGCACATCGCTACTGGTGACGCAGATAGTGGGTGTGTCGCGTCGGTTGAGGACTTCCTCACAGCAGACAAGCGCTGCCTCGTTCTGCGAGGAACTCACCGACGAGGCAATCGTCACAGATGTGATGTCACGACAGACGCCGGCGTTGCGCGACGGCAGCAGTGACAGTAGTGACGACTAGGTCAACAGTAACAGCGCTTCTCCGGCCCCGTCGATGACCACTCAAAGTGCACTGGTGTCGATCGATGCGCTAGTAGACTTCATGTGTGCCCGAGGAATGCCGCCAGAGTATTCGCAACAGCTTGAAGGTATGCGAACCGCGCTTGTTAAGCTGAAGCTTCCGCGGAAGCAACTGCGGATATCAGACTTCTTCATCGCGCCGAAGCCATAAACGCTCTTCGGAGTATAAAATAAAGTTTTTTTTTTTTGAAAGCCTTTTATCCACATCATCTGTTCATTGTAGAAAAAGCGAATTCGAGCCCGGAGCTATGAAAGGTACGTCCGGCGACGATGTTTTACGGCAGTTCAGATATAACGATCATATTTTCAGGTTTCCTCGATATCGTTATAAGTTTACTGCACTGTACTTGAAATGTTTGAAAAAATATAGGAGGTGGTTTAGTGGCCCTTTAAGTGGAGAGGAGGCCCTAGTGGAACGTGCCATGGGATTTCTATAATAGGGTTTATATCAAGGGAGCCCAGTGAACATTTTCCGCACCATATGGCAAGCTAACTGCACTTGAACACGCTGTTTGCAGTAAGTGACCAGCCGCCATTAGTAGGGAAAACTGCACTGCAGGAAAGCTAGCTTTACAATTATGAAAAGGGTCTATGGTGCTTGATAATCTTCAATTGGCCCGTTACATAGACGAATTCTGCGACCAAACTATAAAATCATAGTTACTTAGTCTACAGAGTCAAACTGCAACCAAGTTGTTTGATCATGGGAGTTGCTTAAGTGTGTTATACATACACACTGTCTGCCATAATTTGAAAAAAAGTCGCTTCGCCGGCGTGTTCGTGTCGTCTTTTCAACCCCAACCAAGCTGAGAAAGCTTTGCAAGCTCACTGCTCCATGCGCACACAATAAACTTTTCCCGAAACCTATGAAAAACGACCATTTTCGCAACGAAGGACTTGTACAGATTGCTCTTGTTACAGAGCTCAGTGTTGTATTTTTTTTCAGCATTGCATGAAGACAACAGCAAAGCCCAGGAGCGCCGTGTCTTCAAATACAGATTGACCAGGGCGCAGCGTGTCATCAAAAATGCCTTTGGCAAAGGTGGAGGATCCTGCGACGGCCCTTTCACACAAGATACGACAAAAATAGATATGTTGGAGCACGCATAGTGCTGCACAATTTTCACCTCAAAGAGTCCACAGAATCTTCCATTACGTATTGCCTACCTGAACACCACTGCACCACTGACACCAACAACTGGGAAGGCGGTCTTTCCCCTGGCAGCTAGAGGGATGAGTAAACAGTGGCTGATGCTGTCTCGGCATCAAAACCTACTGGTTGACACACTGCGAAGTATGTTTCAATACTCTGCTGAAGATATCGTTTCGGACTTCCTACTACGCTACATCATCCTCCCGCATGGGTCCCCTCGGGCCATTATCAGTGATCGTGGCCGCCAGCTCGTAGCCGACGTCGTGGAAGAGTTGCTTCGCCGGTCTGCTTCCCAGTTTCGTCATGCCATTTCGTACCATCCCGTAGACCAATGGACTGACTGAGCGTGTCAACAGGACGCTCATTAACATGCTTGCTATGTACGTCGACTCCAAGCAGAAAAACTGGGAGGCAATTTTGCCGTTTATGACTTACGCCTACAACACTGCGCTGCAAGAGACCACCGGCTTCAACCCGTTTTACCTTCTCTACATCCATCAGGCACGCACTACCCTTGACACCATTCTCCCGTTTTCGGAGCAAGAAAAGCCACCCCCTGCAGAGACACTCTGTCGCGCGGAGGAGGCATGGCGCATCGCGCGTGCCCGGAATTTCGCATCCCAAGACCGGTCCAAGGTTCGCTACGGTAAGTGACATCGGCATGTATTGTACGGCAAAGGAGATATGGTGTCGCTGTGGACTCCATACCGTAAGCGTGGCTTGTACCAAAAGTTTCTGGCCCGCTACACAGGTCCCTTCGTCGTTTTGTCGCGCCTTAGCGACGTTACGTACGTGATATCACGCGTCACATCTTCTGGCCGTTGCTATAGAAAAACTTACGTCGTGCATGTCGCCTGTTTGAAACCATACCATGCGCGACACTGACTAACTCGCCCGGTGGGCATTGTCTGCAACGGGGGAAATGATACAAGACTTTCGAAGAAGTGGGAAAGAGGAGAAAGAAGTGAGACGGCATTCTGGGCAAGCCTTCCTTCCGCCATCATCCATCGCTGATGGATGATGGCGGAAGGATGATGGCGATCATCCATCGCTGATGGATGATCGCAGGTACGTCTACTCGCAGGTACGTCACACATCAAAGCGACACTGACAGCAATGCAGCCTTTCGGGTTATTGAAAAATGCGTGGTGCGTTCCAGTGAGTGATAGAATCAGAAGTCTACTCGCAGGTACATCACACATCAAAGCGACACCGACAGCAATGCAGCCTTTCGGATTATTGAAAAATGCGTGGTGCTTTCCAGTGAGTGATAGAATCAGAAGTCCACTCGCAGGTACGTCACACATCAAAGCGACACCGACAGCAATGCAGCCTTTCGGATTATTGAAAAATGCGTGGTGCTTTCCAGTGAGTGATAGAATCAGAAGTCCACTCGCAGGTACGTCACACATCAAAGCGACACCGACAGCAATGCAGCCTTTCGGATTATTGAAAAATGCGTGGTGCTTTCCAGTGAGTGATAGAATCAGAAGTCTACTCGCAGGTACGTCACACATCAAAGCGACACCGACAGCAATGCAGCCTTTCGGATTATTGAAAAATGCGTGGTGCTTTCCAGTGAGTGATAGAATCAGAAGTCTACTCGCAGGTACGTCACACATCAAAGCGACACCGACAGCAATGCAGCCTTTCGGGTTATTGAAAAATGCGTGGTGCTTTCCAGTGAGTGATAGAATCAGAAGTCCACTCGCAGGTACGTCACACATCAAAGCGACACCGACAGCAATGCAGCCTTTCGGGTTATTGAAATATGCGTGGTGCTTTCCAGTGAGTGACAGAATCAGAAGTCTACTCGCAGGTACGTCACACATCAAAGCGACACCGACAGCAATGCAGCCTTTCGGATTATTGAAAAATGCGTGGTGCTTTCCAGTGAGTGATAGAATCAGAAGTCCACTCGCAGGTACGTCACACATCAAAGCGACACCGACAGCAATGCAGCCTTTCGGATTATTGAAAAATGCGTGGTGCTTTCGAGTGAGTGATAGAATCAGAAGTCCACTCGCAGGTACGTCACACATCAAAGCGACACTGACAGCAATGCAGCCTTTCGGATTATTGAAAAATGCGTGGTGCTTTCCAGTGAGTGATAGAATCAGAAGTCTACTCGCAGGTACGTCACACATCAAAGCGACACCGACAGCAATGCAGCCTTTCGGATTATTGAAAAATGCGTGGTGCTTTCCAGTGAGTGATAGAATCAGAAGTCTACTCGCAGGTACGTCACACATCAAAGCGACACTGACAGCAATGCAGCCTTTCGGATTATTGAAAAATGCGTGGTGCGTTCCAGTGAGTGATAGAATCAGAAGTCTACTCGCAGGTACGTCACACATCAAAGCGACACTGACAGCAATGCAGCCTTTCGGATTATTGAAAAATGCGTGGTGCTTTCCAGTGAGTGATAGAATCAGAAGTCCACTCGCAGGTACGTCACACATCAAAGCGACACCGACAGCAATGCAGCCTTTCGGATTATTGAAAAATGCGTGGTGCTTTCGAGTGAGTGATAGAATCGAAAGTCTACTATACTCGATTTTTTTCACTTGATTTTACCCTTTATATATTCCCCGATTACAGCAGTTTCCCTAAAGGTGGGAAGCCAAAACAGGGCTCACAAAGGCAGGCTTTCTGTCACACAACACTGTTGAAGGCCTTAGGGTTACAATAAAAGGGACACTGCAGCTTGTTGAATATCTGACTGAATGTGTTGGATATAAGTAATTACTAACCTCACATCTGGGCCAAGACCCAATCGAAAAGTGATTTGGAATTATTCGGCAGTTCTCCCGCTGCAACGATCACCGTAGCTCACCTCATATTTAACAGCACCTAACTGCTTAAGGTTTTATAACCTGTGCAAAGCACTGCACACAAAGAACTGTGCAAAAGGCACCTTCCCGTCCCTAGTCTGAGTGGACGAAGCCACCAACCACATGGACACCCTAATTGATGAGGGAAAGCTTGATGAGGCTTCAAGTGCCCTCGAGAAGTCTGAACTTTGTCACCACGTCTACCCACAGCAGTCAAGTGATGCCAGGTTAACATATTACCTGGCTGGATGTGTGGCTCGGAAAAGGGTGATGGTAACAAGTGTCAGGAATGTTTCGATCCGCTCTTGACATTCGATAAAGACGCAGATGAGGGACTTTGTTCCTTTACGACATTTTGCGACCAAGAAGGCTTTTTGTACCCTTCAGTGAAGCTGTTTGCATTCATTGAAGCCTTAGAAGATGTTTTCACAATGTGGTTCAGTTGGAACAAGCTTGAGACAGCTTGACGGAAGTTCTCCACACCATGAAGAATGTGCCCCATATTGGGTCTCAGACACAGCAAGAGCTGACAAACAACATAATGAAGCTTTTCTTCCGACTAGATTTAATTGCTTTACGAAGTCCTTCAACAAAGATCAACCTTCAGCAGGCAAAAGAAGGAAGCACCTGAAACTTAGGCGAACAACCTGAAAGGCAGCGACTTATGCTGGACATGCAGTGTCTTCTCACCCGTATTTTGTTTTAAACAGTGTGCAATATGTTTGATCTGAAAAAAAAAAAAAAAAAAAAAAAAAAAAAAAAAAAAAAAAAAAAGAAAACAGAGTTCAGGCTGCAATTTTGGAATTCATTCGATGTTTTACAGTCAATCATTTGTGAGGTAAAAATATTTTTAATAGCAGAGGCTTGCTTTTCAATCATACAAGAAAAACAGCAAAATAAACACCTCAACCTAATAAACATGCAAACAAACGTAACAGCCATCACCAGATCACATTTTAATAGTTCCTTCTCGAGTGCCGCATGCTAGGCAATCTGCGTCACCATTTATAGCGGCACCACAACCCCACTTCAGATAAACCAGAAATTTCATGGAGCCTGCAGGGATCCTGGGACGTACCTGCCCGAATCCCTTGGTCTAATAAAGTTTTACCTCCTCCTCCTCCATACATTCAGTGAAAATGCCCAGCTGTATCTTTTATAGCATTTCTATTCTGCTAGAAATCTCTAGTCACCACTAAAGGCGAATGTTCATACGCATAGTCGTGTTTGTGTGTACTATATCTGAGAGCAGATGACATTCTGATTCGCGCACATTTTTTTCAGTGAGTCTTCATAAACACGCAATGCTGCTGGAGCTAAAAACGGAATGCATCACCCTACACTGTCCACACATCTATGGGACGGCATGGGCAACTTGGTGACAACTACAAATGCCCTGCTGGCCAGGCTGTGTGCAACCCCTTGCTAAGTATGTGCTGCACGGTTGCCTTGCTCCAGTCTAAGGGCTTTTCAGAAGTACCTGGAGACATCACATGCACTGATTTGCCACGACAATGGTGGGTGCCACATGGTAATGTCATCAAGGGCAGCTCTGTTCAAGGGATTGATTGGAGGAGTGAGAGAGAAGGCGCCCTCAGTGTTCCAAAACTTGCAAGGCCAACAGAGCGGCGAGTGAATCCGCGCACGAAGGAAGAGCAAGCAGTTGCACAAGAGAAACATTGCTGCAGCATTCTCGCAAGAGATGCCAACAATGCATTTGCCCAAGAGCTCTCCCTGAAGTCGGGGCAGCTGTATAAGGAAACCAAATACGGCCTCGCCCCAGCATCGTCAGCACTCGTATACCAGCAGGCCTAACAAATTTAGTGCTCAGCTGGCCGGCACTACACCGGTGTCGCTTGCCTCTACCCAGCTAGCGCGGACTTCAGACCTATTCAAGGATGGTTTTCCAGCTGCTCACCAAACAAGCTGCAGAATTTTTGAGCTACGCCTACATAATCTTTTGCAGACAATACCGAGACCCATTAAGCTGCGAGGCCTTCACATAGGTGCAAATACTTGACAGCCCTGCACGTAATGTGTCGGAGCAGTCTAATGTGTGGGAGCAGGCTGCAGTGACCATTGTACACCGTGGCCTGCTGGTCGACCCTGCCTTTCCTTGGCTCAGAGCATCACCTGACAGGCTTGTGTACGATCCCGCAGAAGGCTCATATAAGGTACTCGAAACAAAGTGCCCGTGTAGCCTCCGTAAAAAGGGAGAAGAATTTGCCACTGCCACATTCTGTAGCGAGCTGACTGAGAGTGGCCCAAGGCTTAAGAGGGAGGACTACTATTATGTACAATTAGTAGGCCAAGTGGGAGTTTCTGGGCTGCGCTGGGGGGGGGAGGTGGGGGGGGCTTCGTAGTGTACGGAAAAGATTACATTTTTAATCACACGAATTCAGCTGAAAAAAGCTTAATGGGATGGAATGAGAGATCAGCTAAACTACTTTAATACTCTGCTGCTGTTTATGGAAATTGATCAGCAATGATTGCGCTATTTTGCATGTACGCTTTTAAATGAGTGCACTTTGCTGCTATTGTCTTTTGCGGGCCGTTACATGGGAACACTTAGCGACACTTGCTAGCCAGTGTGTTTGCAAACACTGCATCTAAGTTTGCAGCCTCGGTGGCAGTTGCTCAAAAATAAGAAAACGGAGTCAGTAGCATTGTTAACCCGTCATTTTCATTGTTAGGAATATCATTATTAAAACGTTCTACAGCGGTTGCTTTGATTATGTTATGGCTTATGCCAAGGTCACTTCTTCATGACCAAGAAACTCAATTTAACGAAGTGATGACCACACTCGCATTATACCTGAAACTTGATTTAACAAAGTGATGACCACGCTCAAAATATTTTGTGAAACTGTATTTGGCACTAACCCACGTTTGCCTATGTGGAAATTCCGTGAGCGTGGCCTAAACAAGGAGCCTTCCACGTCTGTGCGATGCAGGCTCAGTAGCAAGTTGTGTGAAGCTGACAGACAGCCAATATGCTAAGACCAGGTGAAAAACGCTGCGAAAGTGCGGCCAGGCCGAGCAAAAAAGTTGCGTAGAGACAATCAGCGCTCTCTGTCGCATAAACAGAAGTACTGTAAAAACCGGAACATAGGTCGAATTTTTTTTTCAAACAAACGCGATGAAAAGTCGACCCCCGTCTTATATACCGGTCATTGGCAGAAAAAAATGTGGAAGTCTCGCAACAATGGGCAGCTGAAGTCAGAAACCTCCATTGCCATCGTGAGCATCAGCAGCGGCACCGCTGGGCAACGCCATTTCGCTTTTTCTTCTGTCCCTATTGCAAGGCTAGTGTGGCTGCTTCGGTTATCCGCTGTTTTCTGTTTTCTATTTCCTTCAAAAATGAGTGGTAGCCGACGGCAGTTTACGATAGGCTTTAAGGAAAAGGTTATCGAGTATGCCAAAGCGCAAGGCAACCTGGCGGCACAACGGGAATTCGGTGCATCGAAGAAAAGCGTCCGATACTGGAGCAGCCAAAGGGACCGCATCACATCCTGCAGCAACCAAAAAGAAAACTTCATTTCGTGGACGGACTGCAGTGCACCCCGAACTGGAAACGCTACTCGCCGAGTTCGTCCGGGAGCTGCGTGTAAGGTCGCTACCCATGACAGCGGAGTGCATCTGCGTGAAAACTCTCAAGATAGCGCGCGACTCTGGGCTCATGAGGGCGCGATTCAAGGGCTCGCCACCGTGGGTGCGCCGATTTATAAAGCGGAAAGGCTTTGCGCTACAGCGGCGTACTTCCGTGTGCCAAAAACTGCCTGAAGATTTCAATCACAAGCTGGTCGAGTATCAACGTTTCGTCGACAGCGTTGCTACATGATGGGACACACGGGCAACGCTGACGCAACTCCGATCTGGTTTGACCGAACGCGGCTGTGACCGCTAAAGGATCAAAGCAAGTGAAGCTCTTGACAACGGGCAACGAGCATTCCCGATTTACAGTGATGCTCGCGTGCACAGCCAATGGAAAGAAGCTGCCCCCTTATATCATTTTCAAGAGAAAAGGGCTACCAAAAGAAGACTTTCCTCGGGATGTGATCGTGACAGCGAACGAAAAAGGGTTCATGAAGGAGTCCCTCATGCTTGAATGGATCCGGCTCGTGTGGAATCGGCGACCCGATGCGCTTTTTCAACGAACGAGCATGTTGGTCCTCGACTCATTTTGAGGCCACCTCATGGCCGATGTAAAGGGAGCCCTGTCTGATGGCAAGACAGATCTTGTCGTGATCCCTGGAGGAATCACATCAATCCTCCAGCCACTGGACGTAGTGCTCAATAAATCGTTTAAATGTCGCTTGCGTGAGCTCTACAATGAGTGGATGCTGGGCGACAATCTCAAGACCCCCGCTGCCCACCTACGACGTCCACCGCTCGCGACCGTTTGTGGCTGGGTGTAGTCAGCATGGAAATTGCTCCCGGACGAGATGGTGCGCAAGTCTTTCCGCAAATGCTGCATCAGCAACGCATTGAATGGAACGGAGGACGACGCACTCTGGGACATTATTTGTGAAAAGCAGGCGTCGTCCAACTCAAGTTCGGACGAGTCTGAGTGAAAGCACTTTGTGGCCTTCTGGCGTTTAACTACATGAGATCAGTGTCAAATAAAAAGAAATGTCACCACAGTGCAGCTGGTTGTGTCGCATATTTATCAAGGTAAGGGTGCGCCGCAATACTTTGCGATTTTTTAAAATTTCTTTTTTGGAGATTCAAAGTATGGGGGGTCGACCTATATTTCGGTCCGACCTATATTCTGGTTTTTACGGTATTCGCCTCGAGATCTTTGAGTGGCGCCCTCTCGCGTGTGACATCAGGGAGAGGACTTGGATGCAGCACTTCGTGCGTGCACGCGCTATGAGAAGGCTGCTCCACGCTGTCGGCCTGTCTATTGTGCTCGAGTTATTGCAACATTAGTGGGCAAGTTCATAAAGCAAGTTGTACTGAATGTTCAAGCAAAATGCCCAGCGAAATCGAGCGGAGTTACCGACAGGAGCACGTTCTGTGTCGATTGCTCCCGGTGTTGTCTGCTAGCCATCAATGTGTACATCCGCTTCTATGTCGAATATTTCTTTTCGCGTCTGTTCTATGGCCGTGGCGCACTCAAAACGACTTTCCTGCCCGTTTTCGATCACTGACTTCACCGCTCGGGCTTCGGTTTCCATGTCTGCATTAAAGCGCAATAAATGTATGCCGCATGCTGCGCGTCTTCGGTTGCCAAGCCTGCTCCTTCGGTTCAATTCCTCTATTCGGAGTTTTAAGCGCACAACAAACGACATGTGATGTCATTCAAATAAATTAAATGGCACTACCAGCAACAACGCTTGATTAAATCCACATTTTTAGCAGCTGTTGTGTGAGTGCGCCATAAGTACCTTAAATTTAAACACGAAATATGCAGGGTGAGTCAAAAGGGGATGCACGACGGTGATATGAAATATCGGTAGGTTGTCCTGGAGTTGTTATCTTTCTTTTTTTTCTGCAACATACAGTGAAAGCTCGTTAATTCGAACTTCAATCATTCGAATTTGTGGATAATTCGAACTGTAAGTTATGGTCTGGCCAAGCTCCATACAAGCCTATGAATAAAAAAAGCCCGTTAATTCAAACGCGAGTAGGTTCCGCCACGGATAATTCGAACTACGCGCCACCGCGCCGGCAGCTTGGCTAGTCACTCGATAGGGCGGCTGCCGAGTTACGAGGCGGCGTTGACAGGTAGCGGAGAGAAAAATGGAGAGAGAAACTGGCGCGGAGGCCAGAGTGCAGAAAATAGCGCCTCTTACTCTTCACAACCCCCCCCCCCCCCCCCCACAATCTCTCTCTCTCGGCGGCTGCCTCCTCTCCGTCCTACGTAACCTCCAAGATTTGTTTTTTTTTAAGCGCCGATCTCGGAGCCTTTGCAAATCCTGCGTAGCTGTTGCTGTTAAACGACAGATGGCATGACCAGCACACAGCAAATCGGGTGCGTCGTAGCTTCGCCCAGCCTTTATCTCTGCAGTCTCCGTCTCAGGCGTGCGTCGTACGCCTCAGTTGTTAGCGCCGGGAGTAGCTTCCGTCTGTCGCGATTCTTTGTGTTGGTGAAACTGCCTTATTTTTCAAATTGCTGCCCGCCAAAACTATCACTTATAAAGGCGACAAGTGCACGGGAGGGAAAAAAAGTAAAGAACGGATAACTGTGATGGTTGCTGCGAACATGACCGGGACCGAGACGTTGCCGCTGTTCGTGATAGGCAAATCGAGAAGTCCTCGTTGCTTCAAGAACATCCGGTCCCTCCCATCAGACTACGCGGCCAACAAAAAGGCCTGGATGACGGGGGAATTGTTCGCGCAGTGGCTAGGGAAGCTTGACAAGAAGTTCGAACGCTGTGGCCGCAAAGTCCTGCTTCTTGTGGACAACTGTTCGGCTCATAAAGTCAACGTTGAGACAAAGGCCATTGAGCTGGCCTTCCTTCCAGCAAACGCGACAGCGGTACTGCAGCCCATGGACCAGGGTATAATTAGAAATTTAAAATCATTTTATCGGAGTCAAATGTTGGAACGAATTATTGTGTGCAATAACTACCAAGTGACGCTCCTAAGTGCACTACACATGCTTGTGCGTGCTTGGGACCAAGTGACAGCGCTTACGATAGCAAATCGCTATCGCCACTGTGGCTTCAGCACCGAAGCTCTGCAAGCTGACGAGCCACCGGTGCTCGAACACGGCGTCACCGCCCCCCATGGCGGACGTTTTGGAAGACGTCTGCTTTGGCGGACTACGTCGATGTGGACTCAAGTGCAGCGGTGTGTGGTGCACTCACGGATGACGAAATAATATGTCAGGTGAGAAGTGCAGAACCTGTCACTGCCAGTGACGATGATGAGGAAGAGGACGAAGCACCAGTGCGGCCCTCTGCTGCGGAAGTCATGGCCGGATTGAATGCCGCCCATCTCTTCTTAAGTTTTGAAGAAGGCGGAGAAGAGGCCTTCCGCCAAATTCACTCATTAGAGCAAAAAGTGCTGGCTGTCGCCTTCAAGGAAAGAAGGCAGACCGCGATCACAGATTTTTTCAAAAAATAAATTGTGATGCCTTACTGAGTCGCAGTGTACTGTTGTTGTTCTTCACTTTCGTTAGTTCGAACTTTCGTTAATTCGAACTGAGGCGGCTTCCCCTTGCGGTTCGAATTAACGAGCTTTTACTGTATTTTAATCCTTACGTTAAATCAACGTTTGTTAACTCGTTCACGGTGGTCTGAAAGTATGCTGAACAGAATTAGTGTAATCATACTAACGCAGATAAATGCAAAGCTTTCACATCGAAAGTCGTAAGATGTATTTGCAATACAATACTGTAAAGCAGTCTCAACTTAGGCTTGTGCGAATAGTGAATATTGGGTTCGAAGCGAATAGTGATTTTGGTCGAATAATTTCGAATCGAATTCGAATAGTATATATGACATATTAAGAAAAATGGGCTTTTTGTCATGACCCAACTAACCTGCAGAATATTTAAAAAAATTGAAACAAGGCCTGTGCAAATGCCATTTTTTTTGGTTCAAAGGAAGTGGAAACAACTTTGAATAGCAGCAGGATTTGACTTTCGGTAGAATGCAAGTGATAACCTGTAAAATATGTTACGTTTTAAAATTTAGTATACTTGGAGCATATAAGCTGGTGTAACAAGCTTTTAAACTTAAAAAATGATGAATCGATGTGAGGGAAATATGTTCATTTAACCTTGAAGTGGGGCTTCGCGGCAGTGCGGATTTCCCCTGGAGAGGTGTTTTCACGGCTTAACACCGCTCTACTGCAGTGAAACCACCTTTACAGGGGTTTACATGCGGACTAATATACACCTATTTGTTCATTTCGAATACTTCGAAATTTTCAATAATTTAAATTCGAATCGAAGCGAATTCGAATAGAGTAATATTCGTTCGAATATTCGAATGCTTCGAATATTCGCACAAGATTATCAACGGTCGATTCCTGATAGGGCTTGGTGCAATCACTGTACTAAAAAGACTCGAGGTCCTTATGCATTTGCCTAAGTTGACTTGAAGGCGAAAGCCACCTTTTTCGTGAGTCGATGTTTGTTATGCTTTCTGGACGTAACGTGGTTTTGCACTGAAGCTTTCTACACATAACCTGGTTTTGCATCGCCTCCGAGATTGGCCCACCGAATCACGGAGGCAATGCAAAGCGGCGATGTCATGTGATGACGTAATCATGTGACGTGACGTTATGACGTCACAAATTTTAGCGGTCTGGGATGGCATGATGATGTCATCATGTGAGGAATTTTCGCATCACTCGTGTTGACGCTGGCGACGGGGGACGCCGACGGTGAATTTTCCCATTTGATGAGGAATCAAAAGGTCTGACCTTAAAATACTCAGTCTTGTTATAGCACGGTAAAGAATAGCAATAACCGACCACAGGGGCCAAAAGAATGGTGGGAAAGAGCTCTCCTACTCCTCTTCCTGGACACATTCGCCGATTTTTCTTACTGTTTACCAAGCTGTACTATCGGTGTGAAATGAAACGCGAGCACTGCAGCGGATCGCGTTGCCCAAGCATTAGAAATATAGTGCGCGCCATCCTGTCATCGAAACTGACAGGCTCGCGCAGTCGATTTGGCAGCACTGCGCGATCGAAAACATGAATGTGGCTCATGAGCGTATCCATCTCTAATCATAAGGGTCGAACTGTACCACGCGCACCACTGCTGGCGTTTCATTCCAAGCGATCTTATTTGCAACCAGTTCGCCCAATCTATGCTAGTGGTCTGCAGTAACCTGCTGGTCGATGAACTTATCGATTTCATTTTGTCGGCTGCCGTGTCTGGACTAGTCCACATGACCACAATTGGGAGTGGAGCGTGAATTTTCGTTCAAGTCTGTTTACACAACGCTGATTTTTGCGAATAAGCCGCCAAATTGATCGCGCTTCGATTTCAAAGCAGCGTAGACTCTCTTTATATCACTTGGCGGGGGCGTTCGCATTTTCACGTAAGCTATTTCAACGCCATCCAGCCCAGTCAGTGACGCTACGAACTCCAGGGCATGAACCTGACCGCGATGGCTGTGGGTATACAGAAGATATGTTAAATGTTAATGTTTCTTAAACTCCTGTAATGTTAGCAGGTACATCAAGAAATATCATCAAAAGAAAATGCAGCTAGTAGTCGAGGAACGCTGTGCGACGCGAGTGAACTATAACGAAAATGCTGTTGTTTTAGCCAGAGCATAGCAGACGACTAAAGCCGAATCCCCACCCTTGCGTCACCGCAGCGCTGACATCGATGGCACACGAGGTGAATACCTTTTGTTTAAAGAAACTTTCTCCAAAGAAAGTTAAAATAATGCATACCTACTTTTGTTTAAAGAAACTTTCTCTAAAGAAAGTTAAACTGTTGGCCTAGTTTTATTTAAAGGAACCATGACACGCAGTCACACAATTTGTGGTTTTCAGCAAAATCTAGAAGTATAGCGTCTATTATGCCTGTACAGATACGAAAAGTGGGCTGTGAAAGAACATTTCAGCGCCAAACAAGCCCTAGCTGTTGCCGGCTTTAAGCCCCGCCCACCGACGGCGACTGCCATTTTGCCATGGCGCGTGTGAAGTCACGCATAGCAAGAAGCGTAGCGGTCGTCTTCAACCAAACTTTCATTCGCTGCAAATCGTTCAGTTTCAGTGTCAAACTGAAGAAAGCTAAAATGTTTCGATTTCACGTGCAGGTCACCGCGAAACAATATCGTTCACCGGAATGGAGACGCTCGCACAGCTAGCTGCTGTTTACTCAGGACTCGCGAGTGGCCAGTGTTGCCCGACTGTCAGGCCGCTCTCGTGTTGGTAAAAATATTCGCTTTTAAATTCAGTGCTCTACCAAATGCGCTATAATTTGGCCACCTTATTTGTGAATGCACAAGGATGAGCCAACATAACAGACATTATCGAAAATTGGGTGTCATGGCCCCTTTAAAGAAGCTTTCCCTAAAGAAAGCCAAAATATTTGCCGAACAAATATCAGTATCTTTACTTAGTTGTGACCAATTGTACATTCTTCCTGTAATTTGTATTTAATTACAACAACCATTTTTAACAAACTCTTTTGCTAGAGGTCAAAAATACAATTGGAAATCCTTCAGAGAAACAGCTACTCGCGAAGAGATAAAGTAGGCTCACCTATAGGTTATTTCTGATGCCACAGCAAGTCCACGGCCAACGGTCAAAATTTCTTCTGTGAAGTGCCATTACAAGAATTAATGAAGTTTGATCCACTCTCTGCACGCATTACAGTAAAATGAGTCGTACAACGAAGCATTCAATTTAAAGACATTTTTTTTGCTCATCGAAACTAACCGCTCTCCCGGATGTACCACTAATCTGACACACTAGTGATCGCCAAAGAACACACACGTGAAATGCGCTTTGAAATGGGTCAACGGCACTTTGTCACCATCGTTGTGCCTAGCCGGGTCACGTGCTAAAGCCTCCTCCCAGCCATTCATAGACTACAGTCATGATATTCAGATAGTTAACAACGCTTTATTCGCTACAATGACAGCAGACGGACAAAATTTATAACCTAGCACAATGCTTCATTCTCAAAGACAGTCCTAAGTGTGACTCAGTGATGAAATTGTACAGTCTTGTCGTTGTGAGGCCGTTCTTTAAGCGTAGCAACTGTCAATGCAATAACTCGGCAATGCGGGCATAGTGTACAGGACCTTACACCAATGTCTGACGTTTTTACGCCCCGATTGCCTACTATCAAAGCATATACAAGCAAGAAGTTATAGCAGTGACAGCAATACAGTTTGGACAAATGCCTCCAACATGGCACCGAATTTCGTCAAACCTTCAACAGATGGCAGCAATTTTGTATAAGGTCTATCGCATTCAGTGCATCGCCCTTGCCGTGAATTTTTTTCAACTCATGGTGATGCGTCCCGATTCTGTTTGTGCCGTCATAGGGAAATCTGAGGCCTTTGGTGCTACGGAGCTGCAGGCCACAGCCTGTACAGCGAGGCTGAGTCCGAAGTCATCCGAAGCGAAGTCGTCCGAAGTCCGAAGCAAAGTCGTCAGCAGCTGGGCTTTAAGCAAGGGTGAGTTGGAGACTGCTCGGCTGCGTGCTTGCGTGAAATGGCTGGACACAAGAGGAAGCAGATTTCCCTGTCAAAAAAACTCAGCATAATTAATGCTGTCGATAATGGGGAAAAACAGGAGGACATCGCCAGAAGAATGGGCCTGTCTAAGCAGACAGTCAACCACATCCTTAAAAACAAGGACGTCGCCGAAAAATGTGACTCCGGTGAGATACAAGAAAAGCGTTTCTGAACGCGCAAAGCGGCGCACCCAGGACGTCGCGTCTGCTCTTCTGATGTGGCTACGGGACGCACGTGCTTGTGGAATTCCAGTTAATGGACTTTTGCTCAGGAGCAGAGCTGAACTCGCTGTGATTTTGGGACATGGCGACGTCACCTTCAGCGAGAGCTGGCTTAGCCGGTTTAAGGGGGGACACGGGTCTTAGAAGGCCGAAAATCGCGAAAAAATCGACTTTTTGAAGCCGACATTTTCGGAATCTATATCTATTTTTGCACAAATCTACTAAGTTTCTAGCTTATATTTTCATTATTTTCGCCGTAAAATCAATTCGTAACACCAATATGAGGTGTGTCCGAGCGCAAATCGACGCTAAAATCGCGCTTTTTCCGCGCCGAACCGCTGCCGGTACACACGGGCTATCGTGCCCATCTCGGTCTCGTTTGGAAGAGCCGTTTTTCATCTTCAATTTCCCGCCACCACTGGCTCGCCTTGCTCATTGGTTTTCTAGCAGAAACACGTCATCGAGAAGTACCAGCGCGCGATTCTATTGGCTGCTTGGGGCACGTGACAAAATCTAGGCATTCGATTGGCCAAGTGGTGTTTCCGGCGTCTGCTTCACCGCCGAGACGCGCGTCAGCGTGCGCCATTTTGTCTTGGTGTTGTCGACTGCCTACAGCTATGTGTCGTTCCATCAAGAAGTTTCGCACCAAGCACAAATTTGGAAAGCGGGTGAAGCGATCGCTAGCTGAGAACTTCAGGAAGCGCCCCGCAACGACCCAGGACAATGAGGGTGACGGACTCGCAGCGGCCAGCGGAGCGGTCGTCGACGCCAGCGCGGCAGGCCTAACGGACGCTAGACCTACGAGCCCGTCAGTTGCCGACAACGTTGCGGAAAGCGGCTGTGTGCGTCACGACACGCAAATTTTGCAGCCCCAACAGATAGAGGACAAGAAAAAAGAAGGCAGAAGAGAAGCTGCAGGAGATTTCATCTGTTGCGGCGACGGAACGGAAGCGCAGCCTTATCGCTAAACGCGCCGACGCCGCGGGTCCCCCATCCGATGAAACGACCTTCACCATCCTGGACTTGGAGGCGGTAAATGCTTTGATAATATTGCATTTAAAGTGCAAGATTTGCAACGGAGACGCCCAGATCAGGAGAGGCGAGCGGGAATACGGCCTTGCCGTGAAGCTTGTGCTAGTGTGTGTGAACTGCGGTGACGGGTCGTCAAAGTGGAGTTCGCCGCGCGTCGACGGAGAGCAGAAAATAAATCCATTCAAAGTGAACGTGCTCGCCACCCGCGCAATGCAGGCTACTGGCAACAGGCAGACTGCTTTTAACGACGTATTTGCAATGATGAACATATCGCGTCGCAGCCTCCACACGAAAACGTGGCAAGCATACGTCAAGAACAAGCTAACACCTGCCGCTACTCTTGCTGCCTCGAAACTGATGAGTGAGTGCGCGAGTTCGGGTGCGCGACATCTACGCGGACCTCGATGTGGACAATCCGGGAAACATCGCCGTGTCATATGACGGATCGTGGATGACGCGCGGACATTCGTCGCATATTGGCGTCGGTACCGTCATTGAACTGATAAGCGGCCTCGTTCTGGACTACGTCGTCCTCAGCAACTTTTGTGCCGGGTGAGTCGGGCCCGGAGGAGGGGGACCCCGCTTACGAAGAGTGGAAAGAGAGCCACGTGTGCCAGCAAAACACAACAAAGAAAGCTGGGGAAATGGAGGTAGAGGCTGGCCTCATTTTATTCAGGAGATCTTTAGCGCGGCATAATTTCAGGTACACAACCGTGCTTTCAGATGGCGACAGCCGGACGTACCTGGCACTACAAGAAGAGAACGTGTACGGCTACATTCCCATCGTCAAGGAAGACTGCGTGAATCACGTGAAGAAGCGGATGGGTACGGCCTTGCGCAATTTGGTGGACAAACACAAGAAAAGCACTGGCCTGGAGAGCCTTTCTGGAAAAGGCCGCCTGACTGGGGATCTCATCAACAAGTTGAGTTCGTATTATGGATGGGCCCTGAAATCTCATGACGATGTGGATGCCATGCAAAGGGCAGTGATGGCCACTTATTACCATGTTACATCAAATGATAAAGTGGCCAACCACACATTTTGCCCAACAGGGACCGACTCATGGTGTCGGCAAAATGCTGCAGACGCTAAGGGCGAGCCTGCACCCAAGCATCCGCGCAACTTGCCTCCTCACGTCTGTGAAGCGTTATTGCCCATTTATCAGAGGCTTTCTGACAAGAAGCTACTGCAACGATGCCAACGGGGCAAGACGCAAAACAGCAATGAGTGCTTACACTCCATGATATGGGCACTTGCGCCGAAGGACCGACATGCTTCATTGTTTGCTGCAGAAGCTGCTGTAGCCGAAGCAGTCATGAAGTTTAACGCTGGTAATGAGAGAAGCTCTGCAGGCATACTACAAGAGCTTGGCCTCAACCCTGGCATCCACAGTTCCAAGCGCATGGCTGAAAAGGATTGCCGTCGTGCCGTGGCTTCAGCAAGCAAACGCTCGTCAGCTGACAACTTACAGCGGAAGTTGAAAAAAAGGCATGCTCATGCTAACAGTCAGTCTGATTATATGCCTGGTGCATATTAACTCACTAAAAGTATGTGTGCCTTTGATATTTTTCATTCTGTAATGCTAAATAAAGTTTTAACCTTTTTTGCTCATTTTCTCAAAACATGGATTTTGCCCACTTCCCTTGTTTGCTTCTTCTGTAAAAGTCGACCTAGGACAGCTAGAGCTACAATTCTTTTTGCAAAACGTAGCTAAATGTGCATAAAAAGCAACACTGCAAGTAGATTTTCAATGTGAAGGTCCAATTTTTTTTAATTTTGATTTAAAATTTTCTTGTTTTTGGCCAAGTGTAGACCATGAACTCATTAGTGCTGTAAATTGAGAAGTAGTTGTTCAATTTCCAATCTGCTTGCAGCGTTGCTCTCCTTAGCCTTTCTAGTATCCATATATGGGTTAATAACGATGTTATCTTGCATAGATAATTTTTTATTGTTTCAGCAAACAATAGAATGTGATTACTAATTATCTCTGGAAATAATTGACCTGTGTAAAATATAACTGGATAGTTAAATAAAGCTCAAGAAACTGAACAATGCAGTGCAGTTTCATCTAATTTGGCCAAGAAATAACCTATGTTATCTCTAAAAACCATGTCCCCCCCTTAAGGCACGGCATGGTGTTGTGTTCAGTGCAATGTGTGGGGAGCGCAACAGCGTCAATGAAAGCATTGTCT
The DNA here is from genome assembly GCA_030522465.1 of Rhipicephalus appendiculatus. Taxonomy (NCBI): domain Eukaryota; kingdom Metazoa; phylum Arthropoda; class Arachnida; order Ixodida; family Ixodidae; genus Rhipicephalus; species Rhipicephalus appendiculatus. Next base: position 20,093 of record JALIZH010031850.1, read on the forward strand.
CGGACTGGCAGACAAACCGGCTGCCTTCTCTTCCCGCGAAATATGAGGACCGAGACATCTTCAATTAGGACGTAGGACGAGAGTTGACTTGCGTTTAAAGCCACGCCAAGCAAGACACACACATTCTCTGGCAAAAAGTGTCACGATGGAAAGTGCTCGAAAGAGCGCTTATCTGTTCTTTTTTGTTGTAACGTGGACGGCTCAAAGAAGGTGAGACTTCTGCTGATCAGAAGGTCAAAGCGGCCTCGTGCCTAGCGTCAGATGCAAAGCCTCTCTGTCGACTGGGAGGCTAATAAAAAAGAATGGATGACGAAAGATTTGCCCACTGCGGTCTACAACACCACTATCCTCATCATTGCCAACCTCCTCCAGGTCTGGGAGTTCCCACAGTTCTTCGTTGCAAATGTTGTGGAGGACGCATGCACCCATAATTATCGAGCAGCATTGCTTGATGCTGGCCACATCCACAAGATACAGCTAGCGGAATCGCTACTTAGGTAGCCCGATTGCTACCTCTATAGCAACTCGCCGCTATGCATGACAATTATTATATTTCGTTTTCCGGGTGGGGAAAACTCCATCCTATGTTTTTATAAGGCACCATGACCCAAGGCAGCAACGGGTAGGCTCAGTCTCCCAGAGTATAGCCATTACAGCACTTTGTTGCTGCTTCTTCAAAAAAAAGGGGCCTTCATGGAGAACCCGGGCATCATGTGCCGAATCGGAAAATCCAATGAGCACGTATGTGAATCGGTTTTCGTGGTTACACATGCCCTGGAGGATGAGTGACGGAAACTTCTTGCAGTTGATGTAAGAGTGCACCGATTCACTCAGGGTGTTTATCTCCATGTGCCATCAGTCTACGCACCCAATGGTGCTTCCCTTACCAGCACTCTTCACTAAGAAGCCCGCTTTGATACACTCCTGGCGTTGCTGGTCCGGCCACACAAGTACCTCCACACTCATGCTTTGCAGAAGGTTGAGCACACTCATGATGCATGCGTGCACAGACCACTCAGTTACGTCAGAACCATCTGCAATCAAGTACATGCTGCACTGGCTACCGACATAACTTCAAACAATAAGACAAGTTTTTGTCCGCACCGATTCATGTGCGCCCTCCATGAGCCTTCGGAGAGAACGGAGATGCTCAATATCTCTCAGCAAGAGAGTTGAAAGTGTGGCGCGACAGTCCAAAGAGCCGTTTAAATTCAAACTGAAAATACCTGCCAACGACGTCTTCACAGTACCGTGCAGCGCGGTTTCTGTCCATGCTCCATTAACTTTACAGCCAAC